>SSNR01000182.1:1026358-1069078 GCA_006937965.1 Callopanchax toddi
CTTATGTCAGGAATGTGTTTTTGGCGAATTGGCTGTACGTAGCAGCAGTGACTCATGGTGTAAGTGATTTCACTGAGACTGGTTTGTAACTCTGTTTGTGCTAACAGTCTGCTGTCTGATGTGACACAGGTATACGACCGTGATCTCACAAGTGATGACTTCATGGGTTCTGCCTGCGTCCTGCTGAGCGAGCTGGAAATTGACAAGTAAGTTGAATCATAAACATTAAGAACAGCTTGAGGCTCTGTTAGTGAAGAGCATGTAAACAGAACAGAACTCAGATCACTATCTGAGTTCTTGGTTGTTTGAAAGCTCTGTGGTTGAAAAACGGATGAATGGCACCCTCTGGTGGACAGTTTATGAGCTGTTTTTAAATCACCTTAAACTTTAGGATTGGCCTTATTGTTGCACAAAGGCCACCTAACAATCTTGTTCTGTATTATTTACACTAAGATGTTGTCAGCCACTACAGCAATGGCTAGAAATTTAAAGAATGATACAAATTTGCTGCTTCAGTGTTTTTAAATGTTTTTGTCAGATGGTACTAAAGCAGAATTAAAAGCATTTCATGTTTTAACAACTTTTATTGAATATTTTATTAAGTTTATGTAAACTTATATTCAGTGTTGGGCCTTCTTTTTTTTTCCAAGACTTCATCCTGACATGCTGTCAGTCAAATTTTGGCTCAAATCATGGCTGATAGCAGCCCAGTCTTCATAATCAGTGTCTGTTAGAATTTGTGTGTTTTTGTTGGTCCACCAGATTTTGACGTTTTGTCCCTCAAGCCAATCAGTTCACACATTAGTTATACGACATGGAGCTCCATCTTGAAAAGGCGTTGTTCATCACCAGTCTGTTCTTGATGGTTAGAGGAGTTCCTCTGAGAGGATGTTCAGGTCCTGTTCTTTATTCATGGTTGTTCTGAGGCTAAACTGTGAGTCCACTCCCTTGGCTCAACCAACACATGAATGGCATCAAGATGTTTTACTCTTGGCAGGACCCAGGACTGATGGGAGCGCTCACTGTTTTTTCTCCAGATGCTTCAAACAATCCCACTGCTAGGGTAGGGTTCCTCCAGGTTCTCCGGTTTCCTCCCACAGACCACAGTATGCTTCACAGGTGTATAGTGTATGTAAGTCGCTTTGGAGAAAAGCGTCAGCAAAATTAATAAACATGAACATCAGAAAATGGATTCATCAGACGATGACTTTCCTCCAGTCCTCAGCTGTCCAATCCCTGGACCTTTAGCAGAACATCAGTCAGAACCTGCTGGTTTTATTGGAGAGAAGTGACTTCTTTGCTACCGTCCTTGACACCAGGTCATCCTCCAGTAATCTCTCACTGAGCTGCAGATCTAGTCACACCTGATGCTGTCGTTCCTGAGCAGCTCTGTAATGGTGTAGCCAGGATCCCACAGCTGATCAGCTTTAGGAGATGATTCTGATGCTGCTGGACCTTCTATGGAGATCTGGAGCCTTCTTCAATGCAGGGGAAATGTTTGTTTGGGGGGGGTAAGTTTATTTTCATGGCAAAGAGGAACTTTGTAATTAAATTTAATAACAGACATATTTGTCATTCTCAAAACTTCTGGCCACAGCTGTGATGTGCTCTAAGATGCTGTCCGCTATGTTTACTCTGGTATGTGATGTTGAGTGCTGATTTATGTCTTTAACCATCCTGGACACACTGCTGTCCATCTGTCACGCACGTAGCTGAACCTTTAACCCACTTTGTTTCAGGCTTCATGAGATGACTTTGCAGCTGAATGACCCAAACTCTCTGGAGGAGGACATGGGCTTCCTGCTGGTGGACATGACTCTGTCACCCCGAAATGGAGACAGCAAGAAAGGCATTGTAGGGAAAGCCCTGGGTGTATTTTCTGCATGTGTTGCTGCAGTAGGAGTAACAGTTGTGCATTTTATTTATTACTGACAGTCAAAGTAAAAATAAGGTAAACCCACTCTCGGTCACAAGGCTTCATGGATCAGGATGTAAATAGAAAAGTTTTCACCAGGTTTCTTCTGAACAACTAACATTACACAGTGTTGTAATCACTTCACCAAAGCTATGTTAAAATGCAGACGCAGTGTGTGAACCGCCACATGAGAAGAAATGTCGAGCGTGCTTAGAGACATGAATCAGATGTTGCAGGTCTCAGCAGGTAGTAGATTCAAATTTGCAGCAACATGTTTACAACAAGGCTGAAACTGTATGGTTTGTTTGGACGGGTTGCAGGAGGAGAAGCTTCAGCTCTAAAAAGATCACAGCAGCACAACCAAGACTTTTATCTGAAAGGTGAACGGAAGATGATGTCTTTGTTTGTGTTCATATTTTACCAAAATATTTTAAAGTTTGGAACCAACATGGCTGTATATTTTCTCAACATAAGATATGATTTTTTTTTTTTTTTTTTTAGAACTCTGGCATGAAATGCAGCTGATGGTTAGCATTGTTTTGTGAAAACAGTTTATAAGATCAGTAAAAACTCTTCATACCTGCATGGTGGAAGAGGGCTGATGATTTGGGTCTGTTCTGTAGATGGGTTGTATAAAACACATCTTATACAAGGTTTTGCTGTTGATTGTAGTTTATAAAGTAACTCGTGTGATGCATGTTGTTCTTCACATGCTGCTTCTGCATTTTGAACAACTTCTGGTCACCTAAATGACACGTATTGTATCGAGGGTTGTTGCTCATCTGAGGTGGATTTATCATGCTTTCAGATTCAGTAAGAACCACAGGTTTTCTTTTTTATATCCTGAGATGTAAAACCTTAAAACTGAAAGTGTTTACTTACTCTTTACTGCGTCTGTGTTCACGTTTGTGATGTTTGTCTGTAGCTGACTAACCCGTGTCATTTTGTTTTGCACATAACTTGCATGCCCCTGTCAGCAGAAGTGGCTCCGAAAACGAAGTACCGGGGTAAGGCATGGTGGAGGGAGCACACTGGACAGACGTTAAATAGCAGTGATTTTAATCCGCGTTGTACAGATATCTGCCAAATTCAGAGGAGAGGCTTCATTTGCCTCAATGAGAACAAAGTTTTAAAAAATCTATAATCTGATCAAAGCAAATTTACTGTTCAAATTAAAACCACAGTATAAAATACACATAGTGTCCATTCCTATTTGGCAGATATTTATTGAATTAAATCTTATTTTGTTTCTTGTCACTAGAGGGCAGCAGAGCTATGGGATAAGATTTGTGCCAAAAGATCAACTAAGAAATACAATCACATACAAAATATACCCGAATAAATCGACCAAAAAGAACATTTCAGAAGCAAAAGTGTGAAAATCAAAAGCAAAAAATCTAAGGAAATAAACTAATTCATTAGTAAATATTTATATTTCAAAACAAAGTACTTGTTTTTACTTCTGACCAAGTCATATGGTCAGACACAACATTTCGCTTCTCACTTTATTCTGTGTTAGATCATCTATGCTTTTATTCTGAAGGGGCATGTTTTGGTTTTTATCTAGGTTTTTACTTTTGAAAGATAGTCTCAGTGGGAGGGGCTTTTCAGTGCTTCGATCTCATTGGTTATGAGGGTTTAAAGGGGGTTCCTCAATACTTGGTAAACAGCTACCTGAATGAGTTTACTTTGATTTTAGAGTGATTTTTTTCTTTGCTTTTGTATTTCATGTTTTTGCTTCTGAAATGCTCTTTTTGGTTGCTTTATTTGGGTATATTTTGTGTATTTTTTGGTTGATCCTTTTGGCACAAATCTTATCCCATACAGACAATCTTTTAGAAATGTCTTAATGAGATGAATTTGACATAAATCAGATTAAAATCAGTTATAACTTTACTGAGTAAACAGCGTTTTCAACAAATGAGCATTAATCCATTTGATCAGTTCTCTGTCATGTTGACTTGTCACAAAAACTTAAGTTGTGTTGGTTTTAATTTGAAATCTATAGGCGCACAGTCATTCTGTTTATAAATATTTCCTTCATATATTTTCCTTTTGCCTCCATTTTCAGTGACACTGTACATATTTAAGAAGTAAGAGCAGAAAGAAAAGGTGGAGATATGTTTTTCTCTATCATGCTGTGATGATTTAAAACATTATCTTGTATTCAGTTAGAACCAGTGGGTTTAAACAGTCTGGTACAGAAAGCGATATTAGCAGAAATATTTAATGGTAATAATCTAGAAAAAGTCTGACCGTTGTGTTCTGATTTCACCGTGACGAAGGGGGTTTTAAACATTAAGCAGCTGCTGATGGCATGTTTATTTTGCTTACCGTGCTGCTTGCTGTATGCATGTGGTCCATCCTAGTGCATGAACGTATCCATCTCAGTGCAGACCTGTAAGAAGTTCATGTGAGATCTTCGCATGGTGTGAGAAAGTGTCAGGAAGCTGGGGTCTGTGCATGTGCTTTGACCAGGTTTAGCCACTGTGTTTAGGAGTTGTTAGAGGTGGGAAAAGGCAGCGTGGTGCGTTAGTCAACCTGTGCATGTCAGGACAGAGTTCAGAGCTCAGGTCGACGCTTCATTCTGCTGTTCTCCAGATGTTCATGTTCTAGATCTGAAAGCATGTTGCTTCTAGACTCTGTCTGCTTTGTGCTCAGTGAACTGGTTTGCTGTTTGTGTTTTTGGTCATTGTTTTTGAAACGTGTCATGTTTCTCCCTCCTCGTTACATTTGTTTTTCCCCTCTTGCAGGGAGGAACAATGCCCAACTCTAGTTTGTCAGATTTCTTAAAGAAGAGTCAGCTGTGGACGTCTGTTGTGTCGGTGACGCTGGTCGAAGGTCAGAACCTGTCGATGGAGTCACAGACGGGTCACTTCTACGTTCGCTTCAAACTGGGAGACCAGCAATTTAAAAGCAAGGTGAAAATAAAATGTATCTCTATATTTGTTCTTCCTATGGATTTCTTTCTTTTTAACACATTGCTATTCTTCTTTTTATTTTTGTCCCCTCTTTAAAGCCTTTTTAATCCTCTTCCTCACAAAGCACCTTTATTTATTAGCTCCTGAGGTCTTGTAACTTTAAAGAGTGTTTTCTATGTAAAAGTTCCACCACCAAGTTTACCACCTTACCTGTTGTAGAGACTAAACTGCATGGCTGCCATTTTAAAAAGACTCCATTCTCTAATGTTTATTAACAGGTTTATGTGGCATTGTTTTATAAATCTTTACACAATCATTAGTTTCCTGTACACAGTTAGTTATGAGCACAGTTCTCACCACCAGCAGAACATTGTAGCACTTCAGGTGCATCAAGAGGTCGAGTCCAGCAGGAATTTCTTAATATTTCTGCCAAAATAAATCATAAAGGTTTGTACAAAAGCAAGCAAAAACAACTTTCCTATGAACTGCTGTGATAACAGGGTTATAGCTGTTTGAAGGAGGCAGCAATACGTTTTGGTTCTGGCTCTGCTCAGACTAGCCGTTAGCTCATTAATGCTGTGAGACGTAAACTCTATTTTGCCAAACAAAGGCTGTTCAGGAAGCTTTCTACAACTGGTAAGATGATAATTATTCATAAATTTACATGCAACATGCTTAAGAATCCAGCAATGAGTCAAGTCCAGTGGACCAGATCTCTCTTTAAAGCTAAAAGAAGAGACTTAAACAGCCACACCCCCATTTACCCCAATGGAAAAGATTCCTTCCTCTGATGAGCTCAATGCAACTCATCAGAACAAACTTTTACTCTGAACTTCATCACAGTCCTAACTGTGTTGCTCTGATAGGTTTTTATAGTTTCTCCTGAGGATCTTATAGGAGTGAAATCTGTGGTACAGCGTTTATTACCATGGAGGAGAGTCTGTCACAAGTTCAGCTTCATTCTGAAAAATTATACATAATAATAGGGTCAAACCTATGAACAGAGATGATGTGTGACTTGTTGTGAAATTGATTGATTTCTGTTTGAATCAGAATCACTGCAAAGTGCCCAACCCTCAGTGGAGAGAGAGATTCACCCTGAACCAGTTCTATGATGCAGCGTACGCCCTGGAGGTGGAGCTCTGGTCCAAAGAAGGACGGAGGTCAGATGAGCGCTTGGGGACGTGAGTTTCTTTGATGCTCTTTCAGTCTGAGTGTATGTTGATATGGTTAAAAATCTGGTTTAAAAGAGACTAATTTATCATTATCTGTTTATCCTGATCTACCTTTTTTATATTGTTAAGAATCTTGACAATCAGCCCGTTTAGACTCTTAAAAATAACCATTTTTATGATATATATTTTTAATATTATCATTAATTTAAAAAAAAAAAATCGAATCTAGTAGGTGGACCCAAAACAAACTACAGGACTGTGTTTGACTCATAAATACTCTGAAGCTTAAAACAAGAAACCTTTCTAGGAAACGACCTTTCTCATGAACCTGAACACCTGAGGGAGGGAGTTTGTTCTCCTTAAAATTATTCTAGTAGTTTATTTATTCTACACGTTCATTGATATGATCTTAGACTAAAAATCGTGTGTGGTTTACTCGTAACCTAATTCTCACCTCTGTCCTATAACCTTACCCTGTAACGGGCTGCCTGTACCCAGTGGGAGCTCCATCTCTGTTCCCATGGTAACACAAATCCCTGTGGGTTGCTGTGCTGCCAGCTTAAAGTCCCTTCTGGACAAAATAAACACAAACCTGCAAAATAAATTTACTTCCTTTTCAGTTTTCTCTCTTTTTCACTCCTTTATTCATTTATTCATTAGGTGGAATTTGCTTGACTTTTCTTCAGATGGTTTTAACAACGAGTTGTTTTCAGCCTGTGATGTCTCAGTCTGAGGGGGGGTGTAGTGGAGTCATTTATACAGTTTTTTTCTGTTTTTGTTTAACAGATATTCCAGTGTCTTTAGCAGGTTGTAACACACCCAGTGTTCTCAGAAAGCAAAGTCTTTCATGCATTTTTTAAAAAATCTACAGAAACTTATCTGACTTGTTGAACTCAGATTTATTCCTGATGAGTTTTATTCTTTTCTTTAGATTTTGCAAGAGGAGCTTTTGTTGTGTTAGATTTGTCTCCTGATTGTCAGGGTTTCACCTGTTACTGCTTTCAAATGTATCTTTTAGCTCAAAGTGGAGAAAGTTGCAGGGATTTTGTCACATTTCCAGTGTTTACTGCTAATGTGCACGTGTGGATGCGTACAGGTGTGACGTGGACCTGGCTATGTTCCCTTTCAACAAGAGGAAGCTGTTCAGGCTGAACCCGTCCCCGTTCAGAGGAAGCTTGGTCTTCCTGGTCACAATAAACTCCTGCAGCGGTGTTTCCATCTCCGACCTCAGCGCCGCGCCGCTCAGTGATCCTCATGAACGACGGAATCAGCTGGAAACCTACGTCAGTATCTGAACTGTTCTCTTGTGATTGAATGACATCACACCACCAGCTCTGTGTCCTACTAGTCACTCACTGAACACTGTGTGTAAAAGACCTTAATCTCAGTTAGGACTTTCCTTTAGTTGTGAGAAGCATCACTTTATGAACACTTTATGAAAGTATTGATTTCTACCAGATTATAAAGCCGTTCACTTGAGTTCAGATTCATTGTTCTGCTGAAAATAGTCTTTAGAAGATTCTTATAAAGTGATTTTCTTTGTCAGCAGCAGCAGATATATCATCCAGTGGTTCATGAGATATTTTGCTAACAGACAAAAAAATCACCTGCCTTTTACTTTTAGATGGAGAGCAATAAGTATTTCCCAGACCACAGAAGCACATTTTCTGTTTTCAGCTGGTGACTTCAGTGCACTAGTTCATGAATCCTTTAAACCAGTGGTGTCCTTGAGGGCCACTGTCCTTCATGTTTTAGAGTTTTCTCTGCTTCAGAATATCTGATTTGACTCGATAGGTGATTAACAGGCTTTTACAGATCTTGAGGTAATTGGACCATCAAATCAGGTGTGTTGGAGCAGGGAAACGACTAAAACATGCAGAATTGTGGCCCTCAGGGACCAGCACTGAACACCAACAACCTGTTTGATTATGGATACCAACTAACATGTATTATGTTTAGTAATCAGACTAACAGCACAAAGCTAAGCTCTGAAATGTGATTCTGCTTCATGGTTCCTTCCTTAATACTCAGTGTTTCTGCTGTTTACGGTGTTGAGTAAAAAAGGTGTTTCGTTTGTTTCAGTGTCAGTAGCTCAAACTAGATTAAAATTCTTATAAATCAACTGAAAATGCTGGGTAAAATATTAGTTTACAAAAAGGATTCCTGGTAGCAAATCCTGTTTGAGGTCCCCTCTGTTCTGTTCTGAAGAGCCTACAGGTGGCAGCATCTACCTGGTAATGTGTCTGAAATCCAACCAGATAAAAACCAGGTTTTCAGCACAAGACAGACAATGAATGAGTAGAAATCCAAACAGAATATCAAGGCCTGAAAGTGAAACCTGAAGACTCAACCATGTGTTTGTCTCGTAGTGGTGAGGGGGATGAGTTGGACCAGAACCAGGGTGAACTTGAGCTCAGGAGGTAAACTATACTTCATGATGTTCAGAGACGGAGGAGGGTTGTAAACACTGTTTTGGAGACAGGACCTCATTACAGTCTGACTTAAATATTGTTATGAAAAGCTTTTAACTGAAGTACTACAGTAGTTCATACATGTGAGATTTCCATGAGGTATTCCTCTACCTGCTCTGACTTGACTCTGATGTTAAATCTGTCACAGTAAAGGCCTATTCATTCGCCACGAGAAGAAAGAAATTTGTTCTCGCTGGGGAGCGCCGAGAACAAGAAAAAAGTTCGTTTCCACACGGAGCATTCATACTCCCCGAGAACTCAGCTGTCGAACTGCTTCAGCGATGTATCAAATGGGTGTACGTATCAGGTGTGTGTGTGTGTGGAGGGGAGGGTGTGTGTGCAGTTTAAAACAATCCGTCCTCGCTACGTGAAGAGCGGAGGCAGGTCTCCGGCGCAAACCCTCGCGGTCCGCGCTGGTCCTCCTAGCTCGGGTCGATTCAGACCGTCACCCTTCAGGTCCGTCCGCACAAAGCAGCAGGCGCCTTAGAAAAACGTCAACCACTAACCGCACTAACCACGCTCATCCTCCCTTTCTGACCAATCACAGCAGTTGTTCTCGGACATCCTGCCGAAAAAAGTTTGGCCCGGCTGATGCGCACAAGTACAAGCTGTTACCGCTGCCGAACTGGGGCTGCGAGAACAAAATGACGTCATTTTGTTCTCGCGGACCCCCAGCGAGAACAAAGTTCTTTCTTCTCGTGGAGTATGAATAGGCCTTAAGAGTTCACTTGGACTCACAGACAGTTTGGAGAACATGTTGTGATGGTGCCTTGAAGGCTTTGTGATTCTGATGTAAAAGAGACAACCAACTCTTCCTCATCCATCTGCTTTATTAAGTCTCTGAACTAAATGTTTCTGATTCAGCTTAAAGAGAATAATGGACATTATCATCTTACTGTTTTAGAAAAACACTCAGATGCTAGCTCTAATAATAACAGATCGTGAAGCAGTCTATGTGTTGTCCAAAGCTCATTCTGGCTGCTTCCTGTCTCCTCAGAGTTTGAAACGGTCCCTGAACAACCTTGATGATATTGGTTTCCTTCAAGTCAAAGTCCTGAAGGCAGCAGATGTGCTGGCTGCTGATTTGAATGGTATTTCACACCTTTAGATTTGACTGTGTCTTTTAAAATGGAAGCAGCCACTAGGACTTATTGTTTGAGTGTTTTTCAGGTAAGAGTGATCCGTTCTGCGTGTTGGAGCTGGGGAATGACAGACTGCAGACCCACACCATCTATAAGACCCTTAACCCTGAGTGGAACCTAGTCCTCACACTGTTCGTTTCTATCAGTCACACACAGCAGTACCATTTAAATTTTGTACATCAGATGTAAACTCAGTGTGTTGGTACCTGACCTCCCTGTGTGCCTCTGCAGACCTGTCAAAGACATTCACGATGTTCTGATGGTGACCATCTTTGATGACGACGGAGACAAGGCGCCAGACTTTCTAGGAAAAGTTGCCATCCCCCTGCTCTCGGTACACACTAGCTCCCTAATGCAGACAGTAGACTAATCTATTTACACTCTGGCTTTAAATTAAAGTGAAGTGGGTGATAACACTTCAGTGGGTTGAAGACTCACTCAGATGTAATCCAGCGTGACTGATGGTCGGGTTCAAGGCTGAGTTCAGCACCTGATGCCCTTTCTGTCCCACAGTTCCAAGGGAGACAACAGACGACCTACCAGCTGAAGAAGGAGGACCTGGGAAGGCTGTCGAAGGGGACCATCACTCTGGAGATGGAGGTTATCTTTAACCCGGTAAGTAAAAGTTCACCCTACAAAGGATATTCTGTTGGATTTCATGCTTTACAGCTGTTGTTTAATTTTGTCAGGTCAGAGCGAGTATAAGAACCTTCCAGCCTAAGGAGAGGGTGTTCATGGAGGATAAACCCAAATTCTCCAAAAAGGTTTGACAACTTTATGAAAGTCTATTTATTATCACTTACATTCCAACGCACATGCAGCGCTGTTAAAAATTTAAAAGTATTTGGACTTCTACAGGTTTCTTCAGGTTTATTTTTGACACTTAAATGTTTTGAATAAACAAATAAGTTTCAATATGAAACAGAAATGACCTGAGTAAATGCAAAATGCTGTTTTCATGCTGTCATTTATTAGGGGAATAAAGCTTTCTAAACCCACCTGCTCTATGTGGAAAAGTAACTGACTCCTAAACATAATAAGTGTTTTAACTAGCTGTAATCAGTCATTTATAACCAGTAATGAGTCTCTTATCGCTGTGGAGGAATTGGGTCCCACTCTTCTTTACAAAATTGTTTTACAGTTCAGCCACACTGGAGGGTTTTCCAACATGAACAGTCTGTTTAAGGTCAAAGGTCATTCTCTTTCAGGAGTTTCTGGTAGACAACAGAATTTATAGCAAAGCAGCCCCAGACCATCACACCACCACCACCATGTCTGAATGTTGGGATGTTTTAGTTTTACTTCAAATGGAACGGAGGAACACCTTCCAAAAAGTTACTTTTGTCTCATGAGTCCACAGAACATTTTCCCTAAAGTCTTGGGGTTTGTGTTTTTATTAATGTTCAATCATGACCTCTGACCTTACCTTGAACCAAGTGAGGCCTGCAGGGCTTTAGATGGTGTTCTTTTGTTCTTGAAATTCTTAAGAACAGGACATGTTGCTTTTTGAGATCTTTTAGCCTACTTCCTGTTGTCGGGTTCTATTGAAGTGATTTCTTAATTCTACAGGTCTGGTGGTCATCAGACCTGAGTGTGGTTAGTGGAACTGAACTCGGCTTTACAAATACGTCCTTATTTGAAAACTGCATTTTGTATTTACTCATCTTTGTGTGAGATTGACTTTTTTTTTTTTTGCTGTTCTGAAAAATTCAAGTGACTTAAAAAACCTGAATAAATCTGTGAAATACTTTTTCTCAGCCCCGTTCATGTTGGGTTTCTGTTCTAGTTTAGATGACTAACAGAGGAGCCTCAACCGTAAACACAGTTAAAATTAAATTAACTCTCTTTGTTCTTCCTTTTAGACTAAAATTCTCATTTTTAGTAACTTTAAAGTAAAAATGCTCAAACTAAATGTTTTTTCCTTGCTTGAAAGTTTTGAACCCCTGCTGTTTTCTGAGCTCTGTAACAAACATATTTTGCAAAAAATTATTTAGGGGAATTAAGGTTTTAAAAAAAAATCATGTAATAGATAAAATAACCTGAAGTATCAGAAATGACAATGTGAGCTTTACAAACTAAAACTTTAAACGTAAACATAAAGCAACATGAGATTAATGAGCTCAGTGCGCGGCTGTTTTTTCCAACGCGTGGAGTATAAAGTGTAGATTTTCCTGAAGTGACTGACCTGAGCTTTAATTGAGCGCCACTGTGAGTGGATTCCTGCTCACTATTCTGCTACATTAGTTTGATTTCCAGTGTGTAAGACAGGGTGTGAGACAGGGTGCCTGACTGTCTGTACTCCCCACAAAGACTCATTGTTGTCAGACAATACTTTGCTCACTAACTACAAAATTGGCTTACACCCCAACGACTGGGCTCGTAACGTGCAGGTTTTCTGTCTGTTTAAATGTTGGAAGTCTTGTTTGACAAAATCAGGTCAGATTACCGACTTTTTCCCTGCTTCCTGATCACAGTGACTCACGCTGAATGATACCAGCCCTTCTGGCTGTTTCTTTACTCTTTGATTCCTCTGATCTCTGATGTCTTTCTTTTACTTCAGTACGTCACAAAACATTTAACTAACCTTTGTAATTAATAAAGTAATTTTGATTAGAATTGGAAACCCATATTAATGTATAAAATGACAGTTTTCGTATTTAAAACAAGCCCTGCAGTGTTTATCTTCTTTGTTTTTTATGTTTGTGTATTTCAGGCTCTGACCAGGAACGTGGCTCGCGTTAAAACAATTTACGGAGCTATCATGCCGACTCTGCAGTACATCAAAAGCTGCTTCCAGTGGGAGAGTGTTCGGAGGAGCCTGCTAGCCTTCCTGGTGAAGTGTTTTAACTGCTTATCAGCACACTATCTGCATTTCCCCCTCGTTTTCCTCCAGAGCTGCAGAAGACGACCGCAGTCTGGCCAACCCCTGTTTGAACTCTCCCAGAGAGAATCTTAATCAATGCAGCGTTGGGCTCAGCAGAAACGCGGGCTTGGCCCAGGTTCTTTGTTGGAATGGATGCTTTCAGTGTTGCATGTCTCCTGGATGCAGAGTTAAGCCTCAGCTGGAGAGAGCGGAGTCCCAGTGGAGTTGAGATGGCCTATTTTTGTTTAACTTCCCTGACAACTCATTAACCCTAAGTCCAGTCTGTTCTCGGTTTGATTTGGACCTCATTATTCAGACAGAGTTTCAATTAAAAAGCTCGTTTGTGATGAAGCTGATTCTACGTCCTGTCTCTGGAACACCAGTTGGAGACAGAAACACGGACGTAGCCTTTTAGACCTTACATTTCAGCTGCACAGTGAAGTGTGCGCGCCGATCTTTTTCTTGTTATTCTCCGACAGATCGGGCTGGATGAAAACGGCATACCGGAAGTTGTTGATTAACTATTCAGGCAGTCAAGGTCATAGAAAGTTCCTTTTGTTTTAGCAGTTCTCGTCCTGTAGATGGCGCTGAGGGTTTGCTTCCTACTGAGGGACTTTTCCTGCGAGGCTTTCCTGCTGGCCAGTAACGGTTTGCTAGGTTTGCTGTGAAGAACATTAGCAGCTCTTATCTGATTTGAGTCCTGCATTTATTTTTTTATAATAACATAAACTGCAGCAAGCAGGAAGAGGTCAAAGGTCAATGTGTGCTTTATTCAGCAGCTTTCCTCAAGTGAAACATTTAAGCCGTTTTAAAACACAAGATTTACTTTTAAAAATAATACTCCTCCATCTCTGAATGTGCTGCTGATTGCCGGTGATAACGTTTTTGTTTTTTTTAACCTGGCAGCTCAGATGTGAACTAAAATAGGAATCATACAAGCAGGAACAAGCTCACAGCGTACAGTACACTCATCCTCCGAGCGTTTCAGAGACAGTACCATCTGTACTCGTGTTTTCACACTATGCCCGCTGCCTTTTCAAGCCTCAGTGAGAAGAAAAAAATGGCAGCTTAATACCACCACGCAGCCATTATGAAGCAAAGCTTCACTTTCTTTGACAGGATACAGTGACGAACCACCTGCACCATCTGCCGGTTGTCTCACAGAGCGGAGACGGGGAGCGGTAAATCCGCCTTCACAGGTTCTGAGAATATCCGTTTCAGACATCTCCTAAACACTGACCTAAAGCAGATTGTTGATTTTAATTGATTTACTCTGATTCAGGAGAAAGGTGCAGGTTTTCAAATAACACCCCCGACTTCCTCGGTTTCCCTCTTTCATTCCTTGCCCCACCCGGATGCAGTGACGGGACTGATATTTGCTTTAATTTATATCATTTTTTAAAATTGCTTCATCTAGGAGAACTTGTTTCTGTTCACTGTTTAAAAAACTATAATCTTCCCTGAACATGAAGGATTTCTGGGAATAATTCACCATGTGACGCTGCTCTTCCTTTGTCTGGAGTTAGAGGGAGAGCAGAACAACAGAGAAACACTGGCTCAGAAGTTTCTGTTATAAAACAAAGTTACTGTTTATTCCAAACCCAGACATTTTGTTCTCACGGTCATTTAATTCCTCAACTGGTAAATAATTCAAACCACAGACAGTGCGTGTATTTTAAAGGAAGTCACAAAAATATTCATCTGCAGAACGGGGAGAAATAACAGTTTTGGTCAAATAAATTGGAAATTAAACAAATGTTGGCATGTCCAAAAAAAACCCACAGAACTATGCTTTATTTATTTAGTCTTTATTTTTTTGCTTTAACATTTTTGTATGTAATAAATCTACTAGCAGTCTAACACCAGGTTAGTTTGTATCACATATTTAAGTCCATGATACCAGGAGAGAGTGATTTAGATTCATTCTGGGTGGAATGTAGAGGGTCGGCGTGAACAATTAGAATAAGTCTCTGTGAAATGAAAAAGTTGTAGAATCAAGAGTTTGTCAAACACAGCTAATTTCACCAGGTGTGTTTACAGTGGGGAACCATGAAATAATTAAGGAACAATCAAAACAATTACGGCTATGATAAATGAGAAACATAATATTTTCATTTTAATACATCATAATACAAAAACTTGCACTTTTTACGCGTTCTTTATTTAATCTTTGTTTCATTTCTTTATTTTTATTCTTGTATATTTTTGTGGCTTACCCAGAGGGGTTTTGTAAAGTTTAATTGTGGTTTTAGGTAGAGATAAGCTGATTGTTTTACTGGTTTTGTACAGCTCTGATCTGCTACTGCCTGTGTGAATCAGAACTTAGCCACGGTGCATTCACAGACCAGGAAAAAACAAACCTAATGTCTGGTTTTCAGATCGGCCGATGACAGATTAAGATCATGGTGCTGAAGACTGTCCAGTTTGGATCACTTGCTGCTCTTATTAAGTAAATTACTAGTTGCCAAAGAGCTATAAAATAGTAGATAGAGAAAAAGAGATGTTAAAATGTGTTTATTTAATCCTCTTATGAAATGGTTTAGATAGAAATATCTGCTAATGACTTAATATGAAGTAATTCTGAAGGATGTAGCAGTATTTATAGTCAAAACCCTAAATAGATGAACGGCTTTGTTTCTGCTGACTAACATGTTATTATTTGTATATATATTTTGACTGAGTTTACCTTCATGCTTACAGTGCTGTTTAGTTCTGATTCTGTTGTAACTTGTGTCCTCGTGGGTATGAAGTGATTTCTGAGACATGCAACCCTTCCGCTGAACATTTGTGTGAAAATCCTGACGCTTTCTGCTAATCCCTCCAGTTCAGAAGCAACCCCATCTTTTTATAGCCGTTCCTTTTTCCCTTAAGTTTACTGTGATCTTGGCAGCATTCTCAAAGCCCCTTTTTGCTGCTGAAGGTTGTGTAATGCCTCTCAAGTTGAAATGAGCCACAATTATCACAATCTTTATGGACTGAGTATAGATTTACACCAAAGCGTGACTTGGTTTTCCCCACCAGGCCCGGTCTCTCCATCACTAATAAAACACAGCCCTGCCAGCAGAGCCTGGTTTCATCTCCCCTCCCAGGCGCGGTTTTGGCTTGTGATAACACAGACAAGAGCACATTTGGCCTTTTGCACATTAAAGCTGATGGTGGTGGCGGCTGTGGTCTGATCTGATATCTTTTATGTCCACTGGTGCCTCAGAGGAGAGTGATGTTTTTACCAGATGCTCACCTCTATTTTTATTAGCTCAAACAAAACAGACTAAACCTCTTCCAAAACCGTTCGGCCCTCTGCTGCGTTGGCCCACGCTGCCTCACTGACAGGATTATCTTATAGTTTAATTCAGATGTTAAACTGAAACCTCACAGGTCACAGTGCTTGTCGTCGCAGCTGTTCTACCTGATCCAGAAACGGCTGGAATCTGCATTTGATGACATTTAGATTTTTAATGATGTGGACACACAGCCTCCTCACTGCTGCCTTTAATGTGCACAAGACGAATAAAAACTATTAGACTTATGGGGTTACGGCCAGCATGTTATGCTTCTATGGAGGTAAATCAATTCCGCAATGTTTTTTTATTTGAAGATAATATTTAAGACTTAAAAGTGTCTTAAGTGTTGAAAAAATAAGATTCTTTTAAAAATAAAACTTAAAGTTGAGTACAGATTTGTCATATTTTTAATAAATTTACAGTTTTGTGTTTCAAACCTTTGGCCCTTCAGGTCCATGTTTAAAGGCTGTCGGCCATATTTCCATGACCCTGCCAGCTGAAGCCCCGCCCCTCATACCATACTGGGCAAAAGTTTGAAACTCATAAGAAGGAATTTAAAAAGGTTTTTTTTTTTATGATCTGAAGAGAAAAAGCAAATCTGAAGCCAATAAAAAAGTTAAAACTTTACAAAGATTTGAATCTGTTTAATAAAATCTAAAACTGGCAGAAAAATGTATTTAAAATGTAATAAAATATATAAATATAAAAAAATAAACATTATAAAACAAAAACTATTTCAATTTAATGTCAAAGTAATATAAACTTTAGCTCTACCTATTTTTATTTTGAATACAATTGTTTTAACATCAAAATCAGAATCCTACTTTTACATTCATCCTTTTATTCTGGTTGAAATATAATTTTTGTAATAATCAAGCCTTATGTGCTTTATTCAGCTCCTTGTGCTGCAGACTCAGACGTTAGCTGGGGTCTGATCTCCAGCCGTTACTGACACCTGAACTCTGCCTCCAGGTGTTCTTGGTAACGGTGTGGTACTGTGAGATCTACATGCTGCCGTGCGTCCTGGTTGTGTTCATCACCTGGAACTACTTCCAGGTCCGTTTTGGACGCGTCAGTCAAGACGAGGTGAGTCCAGCTTCAACCTGCTGCCTCCTCTTAATGATTTTTATTTCAATGTTTAAAAAGAAAGAGAAATCAGACACTCAAACCCTGTTTTTGGCTCGTAATTAGAGACAGGCGTGTTACCATAGCAACCAGTTGCCCATGGCTTTATAGTATGTAATAATAAAATAACACACAATAGAAAGGCATAGAAAGCTCCTTGAATAGGTTAATACAAGATCATTACAGTCTGAGCTAATTCCCTCTGCTTGTTCTTTATTAACTCAGCTTTTTTCACATTTCCTCGTCTCTCCTTCAGTGTAATGGTTGTCTGCTGCTCGGTTCTTGTTTTGATGAGTCAAATTAGGGGAAAAAAAGAGTTTAACGTTCTCTTTAGATAAGGTCACAATGCATGGGGCTTTTTACCACCACTCTGTTTCAGTGAGATGAGTAGATTCTGTGGCCAACGTGGAAAATCAGCTCTGTTGGACTGAAACACATTATGTTCACCGCAGAATTATTCAAACAATACAGATTATTATGTGTAGAAATCAGACGTGTTCCCCGTACAGCTGAGTAGCTCTACCAGAATTATTCACTGTTATTTTGTTGACTATTTTCCATGAAAATAATTACATCAGTTATGTCAGAATTATATTAAAGAAATATCTGAATCAAAAGTATATCAAGTAAAGAATATATTCAACAATCTGTAATAAGAAGTACTTGTCAGCTACCTCTGTGATTATTGTTTTCTTTATGTTTCACCGTGTAAAAAGTGAATATTTAAATTTATTTTAGAGATAGAATAAAAGTCAAGTAACTAAAAATCAGATCTAAACCCCTTTACCTCACAAAGGACATCGTTTCACTCTGGATGATCTGAAATCATTAAGAAATGTTTTTGTTTTTCAAGAAAAAAGTTTAAATTAAACAATGTTTCAGCTTTTTAAGAGCACTAAGGTCTGACTTGAAATGACAGTTTACAACTAATTTAATTCAGCTTTCTTTCTCCTCTCTTTCTAGTTATGTAGCAGCAAATACAAAAGGTCTGCTCTCGATCCAGACCCAAAGTCAGGTTTTTCTAATCTGGACTTCAGTAGCTCAGCAGCATAAAGAAGCAAACAGAATTAAATCTATCTGTAGAAAATTACCTACAGATATAAAAATACGTCACTGAAACGGCTTTGACTATAACTTGAAAATCCTGATTTAAATGGTCACCGTTAGTTTGTTTTTAAAAAGTAGAAAGGGCTTGGTCAAAAACCGGGAATCATGACGTAAGTTTTCTTTCATTCTGCTGTTTTCAAGGTTCTTATGGTTGCTTGAAATCCGTGAAAATGAATGAATTTTAACATGGTATTTTCGAGGTTTTGAAAGTGCTTTAATTTTTAATGAAGTGGTTGAATTTATAGATGCACCAAATAAATGTCTGATGATTAGAATCTACAGTTTTTAGCTTATTTGGCCAATTTGACACTCAAAAAGAAAAAGAATGCAGCATGACCAAGCAGCAGTCAGAATTCTAGTCTTTTTTTTTTTTTTATTAAGTTTGTTGTAAAACATGTTTTATTATTTAAAACATAATTTATTATTGTTTAGAAAGAAAAGAGAAAAGTTAATCAGATTTTTTTTTTAATGAATGCATTCAGTTCATTAAAGTTTGAGATGAATCAGATTGATATAAAATCTGTATCATCAGGTCACAACTGAACAAAACTCAGTGATCGTATCGGCCCTCAACATCAGAATCGATGCATTTCTACAGAAAGCTGCAGCTGAAGTGATTAAATCACAACAGTAGCTTTTATGAGAAGGGATATTGTCATTTTGAGTAGATATGTTTTGTTCATCAGTGACTGGACAGTCCAGTGAAAACTTGACCAAAGTTTGGTCTTGGATAGATTTCTTATTTTCCTTATGATTTATATATATAATGGCGCATATTCTTTAAGGCATATTGCTTGTAGTTTTCTGATGCTTTGACGTCTTCCTGTTCCAACATGTTTTGCCAGACTTCATGTTGAATTACCTTCTGAAGGAGTTTCATCATCCTTTCCATGGATTCATCTGACAGCTCACTTGGGGTCATGTTTCCTGTCAGTCAGCCAGATGGAACAGCCTGTCAAACTCTTAAAGCTTGTTGTTTTTTTACTGAGAATTAGGGCTGTGCATTTCAATCAAAAATACTGTTCAAATTAGAAGGTGATTATTAATTTTTAAAAATATTTCTGCAAAACACAACACACACAACTGCTCACACACAGAAAACGAACAAGGCCCGAGCAAAAGTTTAGGACCACCTGAAAAATAGCTAAAAATCATATTTTGCATGGTTGAATCTTAACAAGGTTCCATGTAGAGCTTCAACATGCAGCAAGAAGAAATGGGAGTGAGACTAAACATTTTTTGAGCAGCAATTTATTGATGGTCCAAAAGACTGCTGTCCCTTGTCCTGCGGTCATTGTGTCCCATTGAAAAACCCAGTGGTTACCACACAGACGAGGGCCCTCAGTCATGAAGGATGGTCATTAACCAAGGCTCATGATCGTAGGTGAGGATTGGGACTTGGATTGATCGGTAAATAGAGCGCCTACTTTTCCAGCTCAGCTCCTTCTTCACTACAACAGACCGGTTCAGCGTCCATCACTGCAGACGCCTGTCGATCTCCCTCCTTCCCTCACTTGTGAACAAGACCCCGAGATACTTAAACTCCTCCACATGGGGTAAAACCTCTCGCAATAAATTGCTGCTCAAAAAATATTGAGTCTCTCTCCCATTTCTTCTTGCTGTATGTTGAAGCTCTACTTGGAACCTTGTCAAGATCCAGCCATGCAATATATGATTTTTGGCTATTTTTTATTTGGTCTTAAACTTTTGACTGGGACTATATAAGGGTGGATGACTTATACTGTATACATATAAGGGTCAATAACTCCTGTATATAAGGGCAGATGACTCCTATGTTCCATAATGACAATGTGAAAAAAGTTGTTTGTTTTTTTTTACAAATTTATTATTAATAAAAAAAACTAATAAAATCACATGTACATCAATAGTCACAGCTTTTGTCATGAAGATCTAAATTCAGCTCAGGTTCATCCTGTTTCCACTGATCATCCTTGAGATGTTCCTGCAGCTTCACTGGATCCTTATGTGGTAAACTCAGCTGGACAACCACCCTAAGCACACAGCCAAGATATCAAAGGAGGTGTCTTCAGGACATCTCTGTGAGTGTCCCAGCCAGAGCCCAGACTTAAATCTTATTGAACCTCTCTGGAGAAATCTGAAAATGGCTGCACCGATACTTCCCATCCAACCTGATGGAGCTGAGAGGAGCTGCAAAGCGGAATGGACCAAATCTACCGGTAGGTGAGCCAAGCTGGTGGCATCAGATTCAAAAAGACTGGAGGCTGGAATGGCTGCTAAAGGAGCATCAAGGAAGTATTGAGCAAAGGCTGAATACTGATGTACATCCAAAAGGGCTTCAGATGAAGACAACTGGACTTCTTTACCAAAGAGGACCAGTTGTCTTCATTTGATTACCATGACCTGCATGACTGAGAACCTTCACCAGCATGTGATTTCAGCTTTTTTTTTAAAATTTTTTTATAAATTTGCAAAAATTGCAAATAAACTTTTTCACATTTTCATTATGGGATGTCTGTGGCTGTGAATACTTTTCGGGTGCACTGTCTAAGGGTGGATAACTCCTATAAATAATGGTGGATGACAGACGCTGCCATGATGTGTTTCTGGAGAGGGATGTGAGTCTGAAAGCTCTGCCCACTCCATCACACAAGAATTCTGCTTTATAATCCCCATCTAAGAAAAAAAATAGTACTAGTTTAATATTTCTGTAATTAGTACCTCACATTAGCTTTTTACTACCTGGCGGTTTATGAGATTATTGTATAAATCTTTAAATTTCTTTTAAGAAAACTGTAGTAAATGAATTACTTCTGAAATCCAGCTGTCATGAAAAAGAAAAAAAAAATGTAAATAAAAACCAGAAAGAAAACAAATATATAAACGATTCAAACAAAAAAGTATAATATATGTTACCTAGGCAACAAAAAGAGAATAGACTGACATTTTTTTTTAAATACAATGAAGGTTTAAGAAATTGTTAAACCCTCGACTTGTCTGGGGTTTGATGTGTTTTAATGTCTTACAGCAGCTGCTGGTGTTGAATAAGGATTCATTATATTCTGTTAGAGCTGAGAAAAGCCATCAGGCTGATGGTCAGCGGTCCTGCGGTCTCAGGAGTCTAATCTCAGGGTCATCTCTGAGCCGCCGAGTCCTGGTGCTACAGACACTTTACTGCTTCTGATCCTAAAAGCACTCCAGTCTCACCTCTCTGTTTCTTTCTCCTCCTTTCAGAGCAGCATGGATTTGGCGGATGAGGAAGAGGATGATGAGAAGGTACGTACCTCTGAGGGTGGTTTATTTTTAGTCGCTCCCAGCTGACTTCTGATGAATAGAAAAGATTTATCTCCATTTCTCCGTGTTGACAGAGGTATCTCTCTCTGATCTATCGGTGTGTCTTACTAAGCTCTTTACTCAGAACTAAATCTTCAGATGCATTTTGATTCTTACAACCACCAGTTGTCATTTTTCTAAACTTGCGCTTCCCAAAAGACACTTGGGCTTAATGAAGACCTCACCAACCTGTTCCCACTTGTCACAACGCATTCATATGTAAATAGAGGGGAGTGGATGAGGTCCTGGTGCATTTGGGAAAGTCCCTGAGCTTAACAAACTACATAATACCATCAATATAGAACTAATGGCAGCACTTAGACATGCTTCTCCACACAGCTTTTTGAGAGTTTGTGTTGAAATGCTTTTAGGAAGAGGAATATTTCTTCAGAGTGACAGCAGTTTATTGTAGACGCTGTGAATGGCTGTAGGTCTGATTCAGCCTGTTCTCATGGTGAATCCAGTGGGAACACGACCCTGAAGGGTTTCAGAGAGCTGATGGGTTTTGAACTCGGTTTGTTTTACATGTGGTTTTTGAGACTGTGCATCTGGAAAATCCATCCTAAGATCGTCTCCTTGGACCCATAACTCTGTAGGTCTCAGTGTGTCTGATGGGGACTTGTTCCTCCTCCAGAGGTCTTCTGACAGTCGGGACTCCTCTGTTTATATGAAGCTGTTCTTCCCTCTAGGAGAGTCTGGAGTGGTCTCTCATGGATCTTCAATAACATGATGAGCAGCTCCGCTCTGAAGAGCTCTCAGTAGATCAAACCAACGATCTCTGGCTGGACCGGTCGTCTGACGTACCAAGCTAAAGTGATTTTACTGACAAAATGTTCACTTTGCTTATAAAAAAAATTCAAAATTTGAACTAATATTTGTATCAAATTAAACACACAGTACAGTTTCTATTCCACATTTAACAGGATATTTTATTACTTTAATAGAAGAGGCTTTGGAAGCCCTGAAAAGCTGAAGGAAAAAGGCTTTTCCTTTTAGGAGTTATTCTACGTTTCATCACATTTCTTTTCCTTCATCTTTATGATTTATTAACGGATTAAAATCCTTTTTTTCAAGCCCCAAATGACAGTAAAAAATCATTTTTATCTCCTGATTTTATGAATGTGGAAGTAAAAAACAACAACTTGAGTCTCTCCTCCCAATTTCTATTAGTCATTTGATTTTTATTCATTGTATGTATTTATTATTTACCTTTCAGGGATAATTAAATAGGTTTTTGAAAACTTCTCAAAGTTTTTGGAGTCTGGAAAGAAAAGATCCAATGACAGACGTTGACAATAAATCACATTTTTCAATTTTTTACTGGCTTTTCGAGGCTAACTTCTATTTTGTGTGTTTTTTCAGAAGTGAAGACATTTTAAAACCTTCTGTCACCCTGTAAAAAGTCAACAGACAAAAAGACATTTTAGAAATATTGGATGTGACGGTTTTTGCCTTCAGGTCTGCCTTTAAAGATTTTTTCTTTGTCGACTTTTAAAGTCGTGAGAGGAAATATTTATCAAACTTTGCAAATGGATTATTCATTTGTGGGCTTAACAAAAAAATCTATTTCATTCACAAGTGAATGATGTTAGAAAGCTTTGATTTCCTTTTAGAAAAAAGACGTTTTGTCAGACGTATTATCCAGTTCATCATCGTGGCCAAACGTTTTGAAAATGAGGCAAATATTAAATGAAGTAGCGAACTTTATCTGTCATTCTCCACACTTTATCACAACTATAAACTTCTTATCTTATTAAAAAAAACAACACTTCTATCAAAGTTTATTAGTATGTTTTTTGTTTGCGTGCAAAAGAAAACAAATTGTTACTGAATGACATGTAATCGAGCCTCATTAATCTTTGTTTTTTTTTCTTCTTTAGGACTCGGAGAAGAAAGGACTCATAGACAAAATCCACATGATCCAGGACATCATCATCACCGTCCAAAACCTGCTGGATGACATCGCCTGCTTCGGGGAGAGGGTTAAAAAGTAAGACGTCCAGATAAAGTTAAAGAAATGACAAAAACAATCAGCTTTTAGTTCCGGTCCAGACTGACTGGGGTTTGTTTGACTCCTGGTTTTCTCGTCAGCACCTTTAACTGGTCGGTCCCGTTCCTGTCGGGCCTGGCGCTGCTGCTTTTCGTCGCTGCTGCTGTCCTCATGTACTTTGTCCCTATTCGCTACATAGTCCTGATATATGGTGAGTTTCAGACTCTCTGGTTGTTTGTTGCCTTTACTTTAGCAGATCCTGTCCACCGCAGAGACAAACATCCTGTTTTTGTATATAATATACTCCCTTCACTGGAGTGTTTTTCTGTATTTTTTTTCTTTTTTAAAGCTTACAAAATAGAAAGTTGTCTTATTTTATTAAATATTGGGTTTAAATTAAGTGTTAGATGCTGCAGATCCTCCTGCCATGATGAAAAGTCAAACAGTAGTTTGTGCTGCAAACATCTGGACAGCATGAGTCTCTCCTGCTGTTGTTTGTGTGTAAACAACCAGCACATCCACGTGAAGCTCGTCCTAATGATACGTTGGTGTGAATTCTTGTTTTAGGTATCCATAAATTCACCAAGAGGTTGCGGAACCCGTACAGCATCGACAACAATGAGGTGCTTGATTTCCTCTCGAGGATTCCTTCAGATGTGCAGATGGTAAGCTCTGCAGGATCAGGCGGTCAGGAAGCCCAAAATCCCAGAGCCCGCCCACTTTGCCTCTCACCACAACAACTCCCAGGCTGTCTTCACTCCTGTCTGTATAATTAGCTCTGTCTGTATAATTATGCAGCGCTGTGTAATTTTACTTGTGTTTTGGTTGTGGTACATCCCTGGTGGAGGTCTGGTGTCTCCTGTGAGAGTCCTCTCAGAACCTTCAGTGAGATTCAGTTTTCATCACGCTGACCTCACGTCTACTGTCGTCCTCACCCGGTCCGTCCCTCTACTCTTTGTCTCCGTCCTTAATATCGGAGATGCTCTGCTGTCGTCGTGTGTTCACGAGGCTCGTTAGTGAAAGTCAGTCAGAGTTACTCGTTTATAGTTTTGAGCAGAGGAAAGAAATCTGGCCTCTGTAAAACTTCTACGAGGAAGAAAACATTTACATGTTTTAATTTGTATTCATGAAAATGATGAATAGCTTCCCTGCTTTGGTAATATCTCCCCTCAGGTTCCAGCTGAACTCGCGTTTTACCCTCTACACTGAATTCATTAAAGCTGGAGGAGATTGTGAAACTCGGTCTGTTGTTGTTGAACTAAAAGTGGTCCGTGTTCTGTTTCCCCCCAGGTTCAGTACAACGAGCCGAGGAGCAGCAAGAAGAAGAAGGCTTAGTAGAGAAAGCATCAGGGTGGAGGCTCTGCTGGACCTGGAGCTCTGTGTTGGTTTCAGGGTCTCACTGAGGACTGCAGCATCTCTTCAACCAGGATTTGTAGATTTCTGAAGCACTGGACTGTTGGCAAAAAGCTTTTGTGTATTTTATGTACAGTTTTTATCATTATTAATCAGAAGCTGCTATATTTTATATTTTTGGCTCATAATTATATCAACAGATGATACTTGATTTAAAAAAACCTAAAAAAAACTGTTTCTGAAAAAAGAGAAAAACATGTTTATTTAAAGGATGAGGTCTTTGTTTTAGATGTTTCTCTGAATCTTTTACATTTTATTTTATGAGGATAGCAGCTAATTAGCATCCGATTCTGATTTTTAACTTGATCGTTCAGTTTGATTTGACCTTATTACTGTAGAGCGAGTGCCTTCAGTTAGGTTTGTTTTTGATGTTTTTCTCTGCTTGTGGGTCACTTGGGCCTTTGCTGTAAACACTTTATTTATTATTAACGACAGCTCATGAAGATTTTGTGTCCCTCACTTCCAACAGCAATAAATCCACACACTGAGCCTGTGCCTTTGTCTTTAGTGAATCCTCCTGAGCTGCAGAGTCGTGGGCGTCTAACGGCGCTCTCACCCCCCCCTCCTCATTAGGCTTTCATGAAGCGAAGCGAGGCTGTGCGAGACCTCGTCGGCACCCGGGCTCCCCGCTGCGCTGATGGCCCTTGGGCGACGCCACGAGCGGGAGGACCTCGGCGACCTCCGCTCAGCTGCTGTGACGAGACGCCTGCAGCCAGCATCCTATCAAGCACAGCAGCCCGACAAACCTCCGGTACCAGGCTGCACCGAGCTCAGGAGGAGGACCTCGGAAGCAGCCAGGAGGAACAACAAGCACACTAATTTAAGGACTGGAGGATTGAAACAGTTCTGATGTTGCTGTTCTGGGATTTCTGGCTTTTAAGTTATTTTCAGAGAGAAAAGAGTAAAAACAAGCAAACTGGTTCTTTTTAAATACAGAACAAGTCTATTGTTTCAAACAATATAAAAGCCTCTGATGACAAACTAAATGTAATTATCAGGATTTATTTTGTTAACTCTATAGTGGACAGTTTATTATACATACTACATGCATTCTATGCAGAAATGTGATGATTTGTCCACCTGGAGGATGCTGGGCGAGAAGAAGAGTGACCTGTGTGTCTCTTCGTCTAGTTCTAGTGTTGACTTAGGTATTCAATATTAATAACCTGCTGTCACGGACACGGGAAGGACGTCTCAATCTGCCACTTATAGGCTCCACATGAATATGTATGGGCAGCGAGACGCGTCAAAATTACCAAGTGAAATTATGGTTGACACGTAGGGGCTAATGTGATGTGGCGCACGCATCACGACGGGCCAGGAATACAGCAGCTGATTGGTCTCCAAAGACTTGTTAGAAGTTGTAAGATGGAGCAGGAGCAGATCCAGGAGGTGAGACTCTGCAGAGGCTGCGAGTCTCCATTATCAGGGTTCCTTTAACTCAATATGTTTGCGTTGAATAACGAAGCACTGAGCTCTAATGTTGGAATGGATGCACTTTAAAACATCATCAAACCAGCAGGGAGCTTTGCAGCCTGGATGGATGTTTAGTGGAAGTTTGTGGACATACGTTCCAAAAATAATGATTTATTGTTGATGTAAAAAATACTCCAGCTCATGTCACTCATTTTTCTGTTTAATATCACTGATCATCAGGAGATTAATTATCACCAAACTGTCCACTGATGGTAGGGATCTTCATACTCATCAGAGCTGGAGACCTCATAGTCGGTAAAGAGAGGCTTCAGAGGAGGCCATGTTGGATTGAGCCTGGCATTCTGGGAAAAATGTTTGAGTTTCTGGGGAATGTTAAGGATACTTTTTGTGAGTTAGTGTCCCAGTCAGAATACCCACCAGTGTTATGAAAACAGGCCTGTTTGTGATGACATCATCGTGGTGTTTTAGGATGCTGCCATAGAAACAAGTATCAGAATGGATCAGTGACTCAGATCCAGATTCATGTTGGATCATACACACACTGGCCACTTTATTAGGAAAGTTTGGTTAACACAAATACGGTAATTAATCAGCCAATCACACGGCAGCAACTCAACACGGGTTCATCTAGATGTGGTGAAGATGACTTGAAGTTCAATCTAATGAAATGAGATTTAAATGATTTTCAGCGTTGCATGGTTGTTGGTACCAGACGGGCAGATCTGCTGAGATTTTAACCCACAACCATCTCTAGGGTTAACGGAGGAGGATCTGAAAAGGAAAAAAACATGGATTAAAAGGCCTTGTTGAGGTCAGAGGAGATAGAAAGTCAACAGCAGCTCAATTAGCCACTGGTTCCAACCAGAACACCATCTCTGAACCACATGTTGGACCTTGAAGCAGATGGACTACAGCAGAACTCACCAGGTGAACTCCTGTCAGCTAAGATCAGGAAACCACACACTGTCTATCACAAAGGATCACCAGAACTGGACCAGAAGAGGCTGGAGAAATGTTCTGATGAGTCTCAATTTCAGCTCCAATGTTCAGATGGTCAGAATTAGGTATCAACATGAAAGCTGTATCCATCCTGCCTGGTATCAGTGGTTCAGGCTGCTGGTGGTGTAATGGTTTGGAGGAGATGTTCTGGTCCCACTTTGGGTCCCTTAGTACCAGCTGATCCTGGTTTAACCTCCACAGTCTACCTGAGTGTTGTTGCTTCCATCCCTTTATGACCACAGTGGACCATCTTCTGATGCTACTTCCAGCAGGATAAAGCTCCATGTCTCATAGATCAGATCATCTCTAACTGGTTTCTAGAACATGACAATGAGTTTACTGGACTCCAGTGACCTCCACAGTCACCAGATCTCAGTCCAGTCCAGAACCGTTGGATGTGGAGAAACAGGAGATTCACATCATGATGGAACTGAGTCAACATGGACCAGAACCTTTGAGGAATGTTTCCAACAGCTCATTAAACCCATGACAGGAAGAATGAATGTGGTTTCGTTTCTCAGCATTGGATGATAGTTGTGTGATATGAACTTCTTCAAAGAATCCCAGCTGTTGAATTTACTCATCTTTGTGAATCTCCACCAACTAGAACCCCTTTAGACTCTCAAAACTAAATTAACCCCTAAAGAAAAATAACTTTAACAAAGATAAAGAAGAGATTCTATTATTTTCTCCTTCACTAACAGATCCCAGCCTGCTGTAATGTAGAAAAGATGTTTTCTATAAACAGTATGTGACAGTTTGTTTTCCACCTTGGAGATGCGTAAAACATGAACACTGACTGTGTGCAAAGCACAGCACTTAGATAGGTGGTTTCATTGCTGCCTCATTTATTTTGATCCACAGACTGACGTTTAATCAGAATCAGGTTTTCTTCTTCTTTTGTCTTTTTTTATTTGAAAAAGCTATACGTCCAAAGCGACGTCATGAACTCGACTGTGAAGATAACAGCAAGACATTAATTCAAACAGACTTTATATTAAAAAGTCCTAAATTCTCTTTTAAAAGTCCTGCAGCCAAGACTGTTCATGGATCTAGGGTGATTGAAATCCTTGAAGAAGATTGAATTTTGAAAGTGCTTGAGTTTCTCATGAAGTCACTGAAACCAGTGCTGCAGTCAGCTGTGATCAGAATCAGACTGTTTCCAGCATTGATCAATGTCCAGCCAGGCTAAACGCACCATCACAAGCAGCAGGAAAAATATCAGACATTGTTCCCAGCCTGTGAATTCACTCAGCACTTATTCATGCTAACTGATCTTCCAGGTGGACGTTTTTACTTGTGGAATCATAATTTTCAACTCTTTCAGAAAATAAAAGACAAATAACCCATCCTGGTAAATGTAGTTCTTTAGGATAAATCAGAAGATGCCAAAATTGGTACAGCAGGTCAGAGCTGCACAGGGATCAGTGACGTGAAGCGCTGGGAAGTCTTGAAATCTTAAACTGAAAATACTTGAGATTTATTTTAGAAAATGTGTAAGAACCCTGACTACTGCTGAGAATCTGTTGTTTAACAAATATGTTTTGTCTTCTACCTGTTTAAGAGTCGTTATTTACTCGATGTAATGACATCATTTTGATAATGTGGACACCCCCTCCACCACTCTCCCAATCCCACATGGAGTCTGGTCCAACAGACTTAGGGCCACAGTGTGGACCGGCTGTGCTGCTGCCCAGAGCCTGTGGGACAACTGTCCTGGAGCGGTCCAACATCAAAGTCCTTCCTCCAGCAGAGCCTGAAGAGCCTGAGGCAAAGAACAGCAGCTCTGATTGACCGAGGAGATGCAAAATGATTTCAATAAGATCACCTCAGGATGGACTTCTCCTTGTTCTTGCTTTTGTTTTGAATCTGACACCCTACACATTCCCTAAAGTATTGCAAAAATTGGATCTAAATGTGTAAAATAGATACTCGATGTACAACAGCAGATCTCAAACAGCAAAACCCAAAGAGACAATTGAGGCCATATTTAGATTGTTAGGGTTTTGTCAGAAGCTTTGTCTCTTGATGGGCAAGATCCATCAAGATCTGTTCCCTGCAGACAACCAAAACTTACAGAAATACACATTTCTAGGAAAGAACCATTAAAAACAATCCCTGCCAAAACCTTTTGAGATTGTCATCAACAAATCCCAATAAAAACACTTTCTTCCTTTTACGTTTTTCACTTGTAGATATTTTCAGATACATTTGACTGCATTTAGCTTTACATGATAATATTATAGATAAATATGTAGAATGAAATCTGAATATGTAGAGTCACATATAAATGTTAAAATTTAAATATTAAAGTGGTCGTCTTAAATCACATATTTTGCTAACATGCAAATTCAGACGATCCAATGCCTCAGGGAGGAAGGCAGCAACTCACTCACACTGTTTACAGTGGGGATGGGGAGCTGCTGGCGTAGCTGGGAATATATTCAGGCAGTAGAAGGAATGAGCTCCTTAATCCCACTAGCATGTATTCTGATGAGGAAGCAGAGTAGGGGATGGACTGTCTAACCTCTGGGGTAGAAGTGGCTGAGGTAGTCAAACAACTACACAACGGCGGAGCCTTGGTATCTCAAGCCTATCAATGTTGTAGGCCTCTCCTCTACACATTTTAGTTGTTTTTACCATCCGAAATGTTAGCTATACTAAATAGAAGCTGGCTGAAGACGGTCCCTCAAACTGAAGCCTGCTTCCCTTTAGACCGCTCACAAGCTCATCGATTGGCTCTGCCATTTCTTGCTAACATGTGATTGGCCATTCATTCCCACTGTCACTCCATCTGGTTGACTTGCAAACCAGTGTTTTGTTAGTAGTCCATGTCCAGCTGCCTGTAACATGTTACAGTAATATGCTGGGTGTTTGTTCTGCCTGGGTCAGGTCAGCTGACAGATTTTAATATTAGTTTCATTACAGAAACATCTCAATCTGTCTGTGTGCATGAAAGTTTTAACTATAATCAAAATAGTTCTTTTTTTTTTTTTAATTGGTAGAATTTTATGTAAATGAGGTCTATTGATCATACATTTAAAAATAAGAGTAAAGTTGGTGGAGTTGGAGTGGAGTTGACTAACAAGGCAAAACAGTTGGGTGATCATTTTATGATACGTGTTTTAAAACCAGTGAAACCACAAAGAGGAAAGTGAATCTAAAAGTAACAATAGAAAACAATTAGAAAACACAGTCAACTGGAAGGGTAGAAGGGTAGCTTCCCTGCGCCTTTGGGTCAGGGAACGGGTCCTGACTGTTGTTCGTGCTTATGCACCAAATAGCTTTTCAGAGTACCCACCCTTTTGGAGTCCCTGGCCTGTGATGATTGCTAGATGGTTCTCTGACTGGGGACTCCATTGTCCTGATGGGGGACTTTAACGCTCATGTGGGCAATGACAGTGAGACCTGGAAGGGTGTGATTAGGAGGAACGCCCCTCCCAATATGAACCTGACTGGTGTTTTGTTATTGGGCTTATGTGCAAGTTGCAGTTTGGCCATAACAAACACCATGTTTGAACATAAGGATGCCCAGCAGTAAACCTGGTACCAGGGCAGCCTAGGTTACAGGTCGATTGAGTTTGTAGTTGTATCATCTGACCTGCAGCCACGTTTTGGACACATGGGTGAAGAGAGAAGCAGAACTGTTAACTGATCACTGGTGAGTTGGCTCAGATGGCAGGGGGACGATGCTGCACAGACCTGGCAGACCCAAACGTACATGTCAATTTATTTATAAAGCACTTAAAAAACAACAGAGCTGCACCAAAGTGCTGTACAGCAACAATAAAAACAATATCATCAAAACAATAAAATAGCAATAAAACATGATCATAAAAGCAAGGATAAAAATAAAGAGATAATAAAAATCCACAGATTAAAACAATCAGGACAAAGCCAGCACAAGGAGCAAACACAGGCTCTACTTGCTAAAAGCCTTGGAGAAAAGGTGAGTTTTTAAGAGCTTTTTAAAGTCTCCCAAACTCTGAGCTGATCTCATTTGCAGAGGAAGCTTGTTCCACAATCCTGGAGCCGACACTACAAAGGCACAATCACCCTTACTCTTGTATTTGGATCTGGGTACAGCGAGGTACATCTGGTTGTTTGACCTGAGTGTTCGGTATGAGTGTCTGCTGGGAACGCCTGGCATAAGAACCTGTCAAGATGGTCTTCAACTCCCACCTTCAACAGAGCTTTGACCACGCCCCTAGAGCAGTGGGGGACATCAAGTCTAAATGGGCTTTGTTCCACTTTGTGATTGTTGAGGTGGCAATTGCTAGCTGTGGTCGTAAGGTGGACGTTGCCAGTGGCGACGTTAACCCTCGTACCCGCAGGTGGACACCAGAGGTTAGAGGAGCTGTCACTCTGAAGAAGGAGGCTTACAGCATGGCTGGTCTGTGGGTCTTCAGGAGCAGCAGACCAGACCAGGTATCAGAGGGCCAAGGCAAAATCTTGGGCATGGGAGGAGTTTGGTGAGGCCATGGAGAAAGACTATCAATCGGTTCCAAAAAGGTTCTGGCCTCAGGGGAGGCACCGGATGGTTTGCCACATGGTTTGCCAAAAGGCAGCAATGTTTACAGTGGAGATGGGGAGCTGCTGAGGTCAACTGGGGCTATAGTCCGGCAGTAAAAAGAGTTGAACTTTAAGGAGCTCCTCAGTCCCACTGACACACATTGTGTTGTGGAACCAGAGCTGAGACCTGGGGATGGACTGTCCAATCCCTGGGCCAGAAGTCGCTGAGGTAGTCAAACAACTACACAGCGTCGGAGCTTCGGGACTGGACGAGATCTGTCCTGGGTATCTCAAGGCTATGGATGTGGTAGGCTGACACGTCTCTGCAACATTGTGTGGTCATCGGGGGCAGTTCCCGTGGAGTGGCATTTTTTTAGAAAGCAGACCAGAGGACATGTTCCAACTGGGTGATCACACTCCTCAGCCTCACAGGAAATGTCTACTCCAGAGTACTGGAGAGGAGGGTCCAGTCGATGGTTAAATCTCTAAATTACTGTAATCTAAATTAGATTTAGGCACGAGTCAATTACTTGACCTTATTCTGTACTTGGATCAAGATATACTAAGTATCAGTACTTTGTAACAGAAAGAGGTAAAAAGCCTATCAAGGTACAAGTATAAGCTTTAGTATTAAAGTATACATGTTAAGTCTTGGTATTAATGTAGTCTTAGACTTTTCTATATACTTTTCAGTTTAATCCAAGTCCCCCTTCTGGCATATGAAATCAAGTATGTAAAAAGTCAAGTTCAAGTATACTACCTCAGTTTTAGTATGAAATAAATATACTCGTAGGACACTAAACTACTTTTTGCTAATGGTCAGCCTTAGCGATAGGGTGAGGACCTTAGACATACAGGAGGGAACCACTGCTCCTCCACATTTAGAGGACCCAGGTGAGGTGGTTCATCTGGTCAGGATGCCTCCTGGAATTCCTCCCTGGGGAGGTGTTTCAAACGTTCTGCTAGCAGGAGGACCCCAGGCCAAGCCTGGCCACGTCTGACGGATTCTATCTTTAGACTGGTCTGGTGATGCCTTGTGGTCCCACTGGGGGAGCAGGTGAAGGTGGCTGGGGAGAGGATGGTCTGGTCTTCCCTACTGGGGGTGCCACCCACATGACCCAGATACACGTAGGACAGTGAAGTGAGACAAATTCAGACTGTCATAAAATGAAAGTAGCCTAACAATATAAAAGCAGGGATAAGAGAGCCCCTTAACATCTAAGGTCTGTCAGGCATGGATCATTTTTCAATATGCAGGAAGAACCCAGACAGGAACACATAAAGTATCCATAAGGACTCACACAATCTTATCAATAAAGATGCAAGAGTTTAGCTAGAAGATCTTCTGACCCCCTGTTATTATGTGAGGCTTTTTCTGTTTTACAGCAGTATGGATTTGTATGTTTGCTAAATATTTAGAGGTTATGGTATATTTACACCTCTCCTTAAAGATTTTAACAGTTAAATGTCAATTTTGACATTTAGATTTGGCTCTATTTGGTGTAATGCATTGCCTTTTAGCTAACTACAAAAATGTTAGCTTTTGCATAAGAAGCACTGATGATTAGGTCTTTTGTGATAATAAAATGGTCTCTAAAATATGTTGAGAGACAAAGACTTCTATTTAATCAGTTAATCTGTTGGATAGAAGTATTGGTTTCCTGTGAGCTCATTTTCCATCAATCAGTTCCAGCTACCCTGTTCCAGACATGTTCAGCTCTGTAACTTTACTGTTTTTCAGGAAGCCATTTTGCTTTATATTTAGTAACGTTTCTATCTGTAAGCAGCAGTGAAGAATTAAGGAAAACAAAATTGTTCAACTTGCTAATATTTTTATTATATTTTTAATATCAGATTACTGTTAAACTTCAGCACAAAAACTGATACTTGCACAATGATTTCCTTATTGGAGATGTTAACAGTTATAGAGCAGTTTGATCCTTGAGATGTCCCAGTAGGACAGCCCGTTCCTCTGGCCGATCGCGACATTGGGGTTGGGGATGGGAGTCATGCTGTACAGTCCATAGGCGATGGCGAAGGCGTCTCTTCCATAGTGCATGATGGAGCTGTAGTCATAAGGAGTGTTCAGGTTGTTGGTGTCTGCCTTGTAGAAGTTGTAGGCATCTGCTGGTATGATGTTTGCCCAGTTGATCGTGATGTAGCTGTCGCGGTCGCTCCTGACCTGCTCGTGCTGGAAGCCCAGAGCGTGGTTCATCTCATGCTGGGCGATTCCACTGTAGATGCAGCCTGCCCTGTTGAGTGACAGCTCCTGCATCCCTCCTGTCCTGCCCAGAGAAGAGTAGCATCCACCTTTGTTCACTATGAAGACGTAGTCATACTCATTGGTACGTGGAGTGAAGCGGATGCAGGTACGGCCGACAAAGGCATTCATGGCGTTCAGGATTATCTGCTTATCACTACTGGTGAAGTCAGTGCTGATGACATAAGGAACCCTCACAAGGCCGTCATAGCCCTTTGGCCACAGGCACTGGGCGTAATAACACTTGATGGCATTTCTGTGTTTGGGGACCAACACGTCACCTTCAAATAGCAGTTCGTCTGAGCCGTTGTTGGCTCTCAGAATCCTGGTGCTGATGTCCACATGCTCCTTTTCATCTCCAGCTTTCTCCTCATCATGGTATCTGTCTTTGTCCCCATCATGGTCTCTAACTTTCTTCTCATCGTGGTATTCGTCGTTGTCCCCATCATGGTCTCTAACTTTCTTCTCATCGTGGTATTCATCGTTGTCCCCATCATGGTCTCTAACTTTCTTCTCATCGTGGTATTCATCGTTGTCCCCATCATGGTCTCTAACTTTCTTCTCATCGTGGTATTCGTCGTTGTCCCCATCATGGTCTCTAACTTTCTTCTCATCACGGTATCTGTATACGTCCTGGGATCCGCCTTTGTTCCAATTAGGTTCCCAATATTTCTCCTCATCATGGTATCTGTCTTTGTCCCCGTCTTGGTCTCTAACTTTCTTCTCATCATGGTATTTGTCTTTGTTCCCATCATGGTCTCTAACTTTCTTCTCATCGTGGTGTTTGTCTTTGTTCCCATCTTGGTCTCTGACTTTCTTCTCATCGTGGTGTTTGTCTTTGTCCCCATCATGGTCTCTAACTTTCTTCTCATCGTGGTATTTGTCTTTGTTCCCATCTTGGTCTCTAACTTTCTTCTCATCGTGGTGTTTGTCTTTGTCCCCATCATGGTCTCTGACTTTCTTCTCATCGTGGTGTTTGTCCTTGTCCCCATCATGGTCTCTAACTTTCTTCTCATCGTGGTGTTTGTCTTTGTTCCCATCTTGGTCTCTAACTTTCTTCTCATCGTGGTGTTTGTCTTTGTTCCCATCTTGGTCTCTAACTTTCTTCTCATCGTGGTGTTTGTCTTTGTCCCCATCATGGTCTCTAACTTTCTTCTCATCGTGGTATTTGTCTTTGTCCCCATCATGGTCTCTAACTTTCTTCTCATCGTGGTATTTGTCTTTGTTCCCATCTTGGTCTCTAACTTTCTTCTCATCGTGGTGTTTGTCTTTGTCCCCATCTTGGTCTCTAACTTTCTTCTCATCGTGGTATCTGTCTTTGTCCCCATCTTGGTCTCTAACTTTCTTCTCATCGTGGTATTTGTCTTTGTTCCCATCATGGTCTCTAACTTTCTTCTCATCACGGTATCTGTATTCCTCATGGCATCTGTGTTCGTGCCAATCATGGTCCCAATCTTTCTCCTCATCTAGCTTTTTTTCATGCTTTCTCTCTTTATGTTCGTCTTTGTCATCATTCCACACATCATGCAGTTTCTCTTCATGCTTTCTGTCTCCGTCTCCATCTTTGACATCATGCAGTGCTCCTTCATGCTCGTGGTCTCCATCTTTGTCTCCTTTCTCATGTAGAGGTAGAGCCTGAGAGAGGCCGAGCAGGAGCAGCAGCAGCAGGCTGGCAGAGGGAAACATCTTCAGGGTCAGTGTGGAGGCTGAGGAGCTTCTGTAGAGAGACTCCTGGAAGCTGGATGCCTGACTCTGTTCAGTCCAGGGTTTTTATACTCTCCTCTCCAGGTGTGTCTGCAGCAGGATTAAGGGTCGTGGTCCACACCGCTAGGCCTAAAGCAAACCTCTGAAGGGAGGACTCTAAAGACAAACCTGCTTTCTAAACAATATCTAATCTTTAGTAATCCTTACATGCTCAGTTGCTCTTTAACCATACTAACCATAACTAGTTTCATGTTTCTTTGATTTACAAACGTCGTCTTTATCAAATAAAATGTTGCTGAACCCTAATGGCACTCATTCCTTCTTTGATGATCTGAGTAGTAGAAATCCCCGTGTGCCTCACATGACGAGCTGTTAAAGTCGTATCAAGAGCGCGGTGTCCCTTTGTGAGGATGATCGACGGCCTATTGAATCTTGTGCATATGTAGAAGATGGTAATAGGTTCCTGTGGGACATGTTGCTTTGGCTGTACTCCTCAGAAAATGAATTATAAATCGCATAAAGAAGTTAAAGTCATTTTACATCATTCCACATTTTACTCCATCAAGGACACCAGATAAATTTGGTTTCTGAAAAACAAAAACTGACATGGTTTGTATTTGACTTCATCTACCTACTGCTCTGAACATTTTCTTAAAACACAAAGAGATGTGGTTATTTACTGCCATTTAAAATTGCTCTGAGAATGTAATTTGTCCTCTTCTGTCATGAAAATATGAACCCTAATTTGTTCATTTTAATTAGCACATATAAACCTACCATGCTGCCCTTGAATCCTGTGCTTATAAAAAGTGTAAAAGATGAATTGTGAAAAGAATGTGTGTTTTTTTTCTCATACCCCCTCCTCTCAATCTCATCAGCCACCGTGATTAAGGTTTGGCATTGGGGATTGTGCTGTCTTTTTGGAGAGATATTTCAGCTGCATTTCTGACACTCTGAAAGGAGAGGAAGATAAAGGAGGCGTTGGGGAAAAACTCCTTCCCGTTGTGTGAGTCCTAGAGAGGGCCTTGAACCCTGCCATTCATGCCTTTCTCTCCATCAGCTGAGTCTAATTGCCAGTGAGGACAGGAGACCCCAGGCCTGATCGTTCCTTATCCTCTTTAGCGCTTTCAGGCGAGTGAAAGGCGAGCTTCTGCTTTTGATCTTTTCTCTGATTCTCTTTTTCTTCTCTGTCATCCCTACCATCCTCTCCTCAGGAGTGACACCAACTCCTTTCACTGCCTGCCCCCATCTCCATCTGCCCAAAATAATGACCAAGGCCTGGGCTTTATTAAGCAGAGGTGGAGAAGGGAGGTCAGCACGGGAAGAGGGAGAGGGAGGTCTGCAAGGGGAGACCAAACTCATCTAAGGAGGAGCGCCCCCCATTCCAAATCTACTCCGACGCCTCTCTCTGTTCCCCACAAATTCATCTTTTTACAGTTTTCCTGGCCTCAGACAGGGAAAAATCCCATTCTTAGTGGAGACGTGAAGGCCCGTCCTTTCCCAGAGGCAGCGCTACAAACAGACCGCTGGCTGGCTGCTGGAGACAATGAGGCCTGTGTGATCTCTGAGCCAGGCTCAGGATGAGACGATGCCTCGCTACCAGTCCCATGGGAGGGTGGACCTACCGGTCGTTGTTGACAGCTAATGGACAGCATCTCTCCACTAGCGGCCTGCCCCCCCCCACCCCCACCCCCACCCGCAGACTGTGTCAATCGAAGACTCAATAACACCACTCATTCTGAACTGATAGAGGAATTCTATCAAGAAGAGCAGTGTGTTTGCAGAAGATCACTCCACTCACAAATCTCTAAAGCTAACACTAGTGTGTGTGTGTGTGTGTGGGGGTATTAAAGGACCCCACAGTTAGAATCGTTCAGCTGCAGCGACGACATGACAGCTTGTTGTTTGTGTTTCTTTTTGTTAAAAACCAGAACAGAAAGTCACAGATGAGGATGAGGATGATGATGATGAGTGTCAGGATGAAACTCACACACATCACACCAGACTTCAACAGATTGTTCTGAGAGCTGAATATGGGTTTGACAGAAGTCAGGTTAGCCGTTAGCCCATCAATCATGTTGTAAACTCTATTTCTCCAAACAGAGGCTGATCTACAACAGGTTTAAAACCAGGGGTCCCCCAACCACCAGCCCACAGACCGGTACTGGTCCATGGATCATTTGGTTTCACAGAAATAATAAAAACTTCTTTTAACCCAACACGTTGATTAACATTGATCTGTCAGGGATTTTACTTCAAAGAAAACACCGTAATTATACAGATTACAGAGTGACAATAACATACGTGAATAAATAGAGCACATGATCATTTCATTTGCATTTTATGTGTAATACTTACATTTTATTGTGTTACTACACACACACACACACACACAGACACACACACACACACACAGACACAGACACGCAGAGTTCTGTGACAAAGTCAATAAAAACACACCTGTGATTCTGTTAAAGCTACAGGGAGGGTCACAAACAGAGGCGTGGAGACGGTTTGGTCCCTGGTTTGTCTTTTAGACGACTCTTCATAAACACTGAGCCGTTGTGCCTAAATGGTCTCTGACAGATTAAAAAGCATAAACTAGGCTACAGATTGTGTTATTTGTTTCTTATTGATTCAAAGCTTGTGTGAAATCTGTTTTTAAATATTTTCGAGAGACAGCAGGATCAATTCGTGGCAGTGGCAGCCTGGATGGTACTCTCGTGGCATGCCACGAGATTTACCACTAGATTTTAGACTTGCCACGAGACTTGCCACCTTTCTGTGGCATACCACGAGATTTGCCACTAGATTTTAGACTTGCCACGAGACTTGCCACCTTTCTGTGGCATACCACGAGATTTGCCACTAGATTTTAGACTTGCCACGAGACTTGCCACCTTTCTGTGGCATACCACGAGATTTGCCACTAGATTTTAGACCTGCCACGACATTTGCCACTAGATTTTAGACTTGCCACGAGACTTGCCACGAAATTTTAGACTTGCCACGAGATTTGCCACGAGACTTTAGACTTGCCACGAGAATTGCCACGAGACTTTAGCCTTGCCACCAGATTTTACTAGGATGAATAAACGTCTTATTTCCCCCTGGACATGTCCACTTTTCGTATCTTGTCCGCGTTGTCCGGGGAGTGTCAGATTAATGGAAATGTCTGTGTTTTATTGTTTACAGCACCAATACGTTTTTAGTAAAAGCAACGAGTGTTATTCGGGTCTCCGCTTACAGACAGAAAATAGATCAGGAAGCGAAATCTACTAGAATGTCTATAGCTCACTGGATATGATGCGAGGTAGGCAATCGGAAGAGTGCAGGTTCGATCCCTTGTTGTTGTGTTTTATTTATCATTTATTATCAGAGGTTACAAAGTGAATTTTGTACTTGTTGACTTTTTTTTTCTTTATTGAATCTTAACAAGTACAGTCAGATAAGAACAGATGACAAGAAATTTAAGAATCATAATAGACAAGACTCTAAATATCAAGATAAACAAAATATACAAATAATTAAATAAGTAAGAAATTACATTAAAAAAAGAAAATAAAACGAGACGTGCAAGAGGTTTTATTACATGAAAACATTCAATAGTTTACAGATTTCAACAGTTTTGAGAGCCTTCTTGTTTTTTGATGAGATTGTTCTCAAATATTGTTCAAGTTCTTTTTTCAGCACAAAGAGTTCAGGTTTTCCTCAAGTAAATTTGCTTTTGTGTATGTGAAATTTTGCCAAAAATAAACACATATTTATAAAAAAAGAGAGCATTCTTATTTCTGTTAACAAAATGATGAACACCAAAAATGACAGTCTTAAAGTAGAGGTGAAATTCAAAGGAAACAGTTTCATTGATAAATTTGTTGAAGTCCTTCCAGAATTTATGAGTAAATGTACATGACCAAAATAAATGAGTGGTTGTTTCGACATGTTCTTGACAGAAAGAACAGTTAACATTTATATCATTTTTAAATTTTGAAATAAATTGTTGACTTCTTTTTTCTTTTTTTTTTATTAATAAAAAAAAATAATAATAAAAAACGGGAGCAGAGAACATTTTGGTCATCCATTCATAAAAGCAGCAAACGAGAAATGTCCTTATGAATTATAACAGATATGTTAGATTTTTGACATTTGAGTGACAGGAAGTATTGTTTAAACTCATTGATAAACCTTGTAAAAGACGGCAAAACATTCCTCCACTTACTACAATGAATATGGTATTCGCCTATAAGAATAACAATGTTGATGCTATTAGTATGAGGCAGGCTGTCCATGTAGTATAAAATATGATCTAAATCAAAATGTGGGATGTTCTCAATTCTTAATGACAACCAGTTATGTATCTGTGTCCAGAAATTAGTTGAGACAGAACAAAAAAAGAATAGATGATGCAATGTCTCACAGGTTGAGTCACAGAAAGCACACAGATCTACCTCAAATTTAAACCTCTTCCTTAAAAATTCTGCTACTGGGTATATATTGTTGATTATTTTAAAATGTGTTTCTTTAATTTTTGGTGATAATGGCCATTTCACAAATTTAGAGAATGCCTTTTCCATGAAAGATTGGTTTTTATTGATAGTTTGCATATATCTTTCTGTATTATGACCATGAAAGAGAGTGGATTTAAAATGTGAGTTGATAACCGTGTTAAAAAGTTTCTTGTCTAAAAGATGAACATCACCTATTTTCGGGTGGGCAGTACTGGTCTAACTACTAAGAATAACATTGTTATATATTAGCTGTATTAAAGCCAAAGGAATTGCTTTACACACCCGCTGGTGCTCTTTCTTGGTACAAGCTAGATCATATTTCTGTTTGAAAGACTCAAAATCCAACAGATTAGCATTCAAATCCATCAAGTCAGTTACAAATATGATACCACGCTCAAACCAACTACTAATAAATAATGACTTTCTATTTACAGTTATTACTCTATTATTCCATAGAGTTGACAAATGGTGTCTTCCCACCACCAATCAAGGCAGGTCAAAGCACAGAACACAGTCAAATACAGACAGTAAATACAATAATAAAACAGAACAATTCAAAGAACAACAGGCCAAGTATAAAAATGCCTTCAATGATTAGTCTAAAACTCAATTTAAAAAACTGCCAGCAGTTAAAAAGACACTAAGAATGTGGTTTAAATACAGGCAACAAGAGGCAATAAGCACCAACACCTATACAACATCAGACCACCATAATACTGAGTCAGTTTGACTCTAAAGACCCAAGATGNATTCTTAGTGGAGACGTGAAGGCCCGTCCTTTCCCAGAGGCAGCGCTACAAACAGACCGCTGGCTGGCTGCTGGAGACAATGAGGCCTGTGTGATCTCTGAGCCAGGCTCAGGATGAGACGATGCCTCGCTACCAGTCCCATGGGAGGGTGGACCTACCGGTCGTTGTTGACAGCTAATGGACAGCATCTCTCCACTAGCGGCCTGCCCCCCCCCACCCCCACCCCCACCCGCAGACTGTGTCAATCGAAGACTCAATAACACCACTCATTCTGAACTGATAGAGGAATTCTATCAAGAAGAGCAGTGTGTTTGCAGAAGATCACTCCACTCACAAATCTCTAAAGCTAACACTAGTGTGTGTGTGTGTGTGTGGGGGTATTAAAGGACCCCACAGTTAGAATCGTTCAGCTGCAGCGACGACATGACAGCTTGTTGTTTGTGTTTCTTTTTGTTAAAAACCAGAACAGAAAGTCACAGATGAGGATGAGGATGATGATGATGAGTGTCAGGATGAAACTCACACACATCACACCAGACTTCAACAGATTGTTCTGAGAGCTGAATATGGGTTTGACAGAAGTCAGGTTAGCCGTTAGCCCATCAATCATGTTGTAAACTCTATTTCTCCAAACAGAGGCTGATCTACAACAGGTTTAAAACCAGGGGTCCCCCAACCACCAGCCCACAGACCGGTACTGGTCCATGGATCATTTGGTTTCACAGAAATAATAAAAACTTCTTTTAACCCAACACGTTGATTAACATTGATCTGTCAGGGATTTTACTTCAAAGAAAACACCGTAATTATACAGATTACAGAGTGACAATAACATACGTGAATAAATAGAGCACATGATCATTTCATTTGCATTTTATGTGTAATACTTACATTTTATTGTGTTACTACACACACACACACACACACAGACACACACACACACACACAGACACAGACACGCAGAGTTCTGTGACAAAGTCAATAAAAACACACCTGTGATTCTGTTAAAGCTACAGGGAGGGTCACAAACAGAGGCGTGGAGACGGTTTGGTCCCTGGTTTGTCTTTTAGACGACTCTTCATAAACACTGAGCCGTTGTGCCTAAATGGTCTCTGACAGATTAAAAAGCATAAACTAGGCTACAGATTGTGTTATTTGTTTCTTATTGATTCAAAGCTTGTGTGAAATCTGTTTTTAAATATTTTCGAGAGACAGCAGGATCAATTCGTGGCAGTGGCAGCCTGGATGGTACTCTCGTGGCATGCCACGAGATTTACCACTAGATTTTAGACTTGCCACGAGACTTGCCACCTTTCTGTGGCATACCACGAGATTTGCCACTAGATTTTAGACTTGCCACGAGACTTGCCACCTTTCTGTGGCATACCACGAGATTTGCCACTAGATTTTAGACCTGCCACGACATTTGCCACTAGATTTTAGACTTGCCACGAGACTTGCCACGAGACTTTAGACTTGCCACGAGAATTGCCACGAGACTTTAGACTTGCCACGAGACTTGCCACCTTTCTGTGGCATACCACGAGATTTGCCACTAGATTTTAGACTTGCCACGAGACTTGCCACCTTTCTGTGGCATACCACGAGATTTGCCACTAGATTTTAGACTTGCCACGAGACTTGCCACCTTTCTGTGGCATACCACGAGATTTGCCACTAGATTTTAGACCTGCCACGACATTTGCCACTAGATTTTAGACTTGCCACGAGACTTGCCACTAGATTTTAGACATGCCACAACATTTGCCACTAGATTTTAGACTTGCCACAAGACTTGCCACGAAATTTTAGACTTGCCACGAGATTTGCCACGAG
>SSNR01000182.1:1069528-1102397 GCA_006937965.1 Callopanchax toddi
TTTACAGATTTCAACAGTTTTGAGAGCCTTCTTGTTTTTTGATGAGATTGTTCTCAAATATTGTTCAAGTTCTTTTTTCAGCACAAAGAGTTCAGGTTTTCCTCAAGTAAATTTGCTTTTGTGTATGTGAAATTTTGCCAAAAATAAACACATATTTATAAAAAAAGAGAGCATTCTTATTTCTGTTAACAAAATGATGAACACCAAAAATGACAGTCTTAAAGTAGAGGTGAAATTCAAAGGAAACAGTTTCATTGATAAATTTGTTGAAGTCCTTCCAGAATTTATGAGTAAATGTACATGACCAAAATAAATGAGTGGTTGTTTCGACATGTTCTTGACAGAAAGAACAGTTAACATTTATATCATTTTTAAATTTTGAAATAAATTGTTGACTTCTTTTTTCTTTTTTTTTTATTAATAAAAAAAAATAATAATAAAAAACGGGAGCAGAGAACATTTTGGTCATCCATTCATAAAAGCAGCAAACGAGAAATGTCCTTATGAATTATAACAGATATGTTAGATTTTTGACATTTGAGTGACAGGAAGTATTGTTTAAACTCATTGATAAACCTTGTAAAAGACGGCAAAACATTCCTCCACTTACTACAATGAATATGGTATTCGCCTATAAGAATAACAATGTTGATGCTATTAGTATGAGGCAGGCTGTCCATGTAGTATAAAATATGATCTAAATCAAAATGTGGGATGTTCTCAATTCTTAATGACAACCAGTTATGTATCTGTGTCCAGAAATTAGTTGAGACAGAACAAAAAAAGAATAGATGATGCAATGTCTCACAGGTTGAGTCACAGAAAGCACACAGATCTACCTCAAATTTAAACCTCTTCCTTAAAAATTCTGCTACTGGGTATATATTGTTGATTATTTTAAAATGTGTTTCTTTAATTTTTGGTGATAATGGCCATTTCACAAATTTAGAGAATGCCTTTTCCATGAAAGATTGGTTTTTATTGATAGTTTGCATATATCTTTCTGTATTATGACCATGAAAGAGAGTGGATTTAAAATGTGAGTTGATAACCGTGTTAACAAGTTTCTTGTCTAAAAGATGAACATCACCTATTTTCGGGTGGGCAGTACTGGTCTAACTACTAAGAATAACATTGTTATATATTAGCTGTATTAAAGCCAAAGGAATTGCTTTACACACCCACTGGTGCTCTTTCTTGGTACAAGCTAGATCATATTTCTGTTTGAAAGACTCAAAATCCAACAGATTAGCATTCAAATCCATCAAGTCAGTTACAAATATGATACCACGCTCAAACCAACTACTAATAAATAATGACTTTCTATTTACAGTTATTACTCTATTATTCCATAGAGTTGACAAATGGTGTCTTCCCACCACCAATCAAGGCAGGTCAAAGCACAGAACACAGTCAAATACAGACAGTAAATACAATAATAAAACAGAACAATTCAAAGAACAACAGGCCAAGTATAAAAATGCCTTCAATGATTAGTCTAAAACTCAATTTAAAAAACTGCCAGCAGTTAAAAAGACACTAAGAATGTGGTTTAAATACAGGCAACAAGAGGCAATAAGCACCAACACCTATACAACATCAGACCACCATAATACTGAGTCAGTTTGACTCTAAAGACCCAAGATGCTGCTGGTCTAGTTTCACTCAGGAATTCTGTTCAGTTTCACTTTTCTGTCAATCAGGATCTGATTATGGCATTTTAATGATTGACCACCATAATACTAAGTCAGTATGACTCTAGAGACCCAAGAAGCGGCTGTCTTGCCACATATAGTGTATATAAACGCTATGTTTATTACTCACCTTCTGCCGGCTCACTTCAGCTGCCGAGGTTTTAAACCGAGAGGCTGTGTGCTCCGGATACCTGGGTTTGAACAACTGGTTGTGATAAAAGCAGGTAATTCTAGGTTCTATTAATCGCAGGGAGTAGTTATGTACCTGTTGTTTGACGAATGGAAGCTGAGTCAAGAATAAATATATTCAATATTTATTATAAAAGCTGACGAACATTTGTAAACAGATTAGCATTTGAGGTAGCAAGTTGATAAGCATTCACTAAATGGTAGATGTTATGAAATTGATCTTCTGAGTTTAGAACTTGAGTCTCGTGTTGATATTAAGACTAAGGAGTTAGCTTAAGGGTTTGGTTATCAGGGATAAGGTGGAGAGGTTACTTTGATGAGCGACCTAGTGGTATAGGGTTAGCATTATCAAAGTAGCCTGCTTTACCAGGTCATGGGTAGTTACTGAACCTTGTTCCTGGATCGCGTCCGGCTGCTGGAGTTCGACGAGGAAGCGGAGATTCCCCCTCGGTCGATCTGGGGGCCTGACAGGTCGTGGACCCGCCGGCCAGGCGGAGAACGTCCGTGGATACAGGAGATCAGTGGGACCCATGGCTAGCGAGCTGGTAGCTGGCTGTCTTACCCATTCTGGTTGAGCTAGAGAGGCAGGTGGATGTTTCCTGCTCTCAGGGGTAAGAAGCTTCTTCGACTGCCACGGGGCTTGACCCGTTATCGGTTGCAGTCGGCATCAATGCCCACCGTGTAGCGAGTTGACGGTGGGTTTGTCTTGTCTTCTCTGAGGCTAGAGAAGAACTCGATTCTTCTCGTGTCGGCAGACAGCTGAGAGCTGTCAGTGGAACGTGGACCTATNAAGTTCTTTTTTCAGCACAAAGAGTTCAGGTTTTCCTCAAGTAAATTTGCTTTTGTGTATGTGAAATTTTGCCAAAAATAAACACATATTTATAAAAAAAGAGAGCATTCTTATTTCTGTTAACAAAATGATGAACACCAAAAATGACAGTCTTAAAGTAGAGGTGAAATTCAAAGGAAACAGTTTCATTGATAAATTTGTTGAAGTCCTTCCAGAATTTATGAGTAAATGTACATGACCAAAATAAATGAGTGGTTGTTTCGACATGTTCTTGACAGAAAGAACAGTTAACATTTATATCATTTTTAAATTTTGAAATAAATTGTTGACTTCTTTTTTCTTTTTTTTTTATTAATAAAAAAAAATAATAATAAAAAACGGGAGCAGAGAACATTTTGGTCATCCATTCATAAAAGCAGCAAACGAGAAATGTCCTTATGAATTATAACAGATATGTTAGATTTTTGACATTTGAGTGACAGGAAGTATTGTTTAAACTCATTGATAAACCTTGTAAAAGACGGCAAAACATTCCTCCACTTACTACAATGAATATGGTATTCGCCTATAAGAATAACAATGTTGATGCTATTAGTATGAGGCAGGCTGTCCATGTAGTATAAAATATGATCTAAATCAAAATGTGGGATGTTCTCAATTCTTAATGACAACCAGTTATGTATCTGTGTCCAGAAATTAGTTGAGACAGAACAAGAAAAGAATAGATGATGCAATGTCTCACAGGTTGAGTCACAGAAAGCACACAGATCTACCTCAAATTTAAACCTCTTCCTTAAAAATTCTGCTACTGGGTATATATTGTTGATTATTTTAAAATGTGTTTCTTTAATTTTTGGTGATAATGGCCATTTCACAAATTTAGAGAATGCCTTTTCCATGAAAGATTGGTTTTTATTGATAGTTTGCATATATCTTTCTGTATTATGACCATGAAAGAGAGTGGATTTAAAATGTGAGTTGATAACCGTGTTAAAAAGTTTCTTGTCTAAAAGATGAACATCACCTATTTTCGGGTGGGCAGTACTGGTCTAACTACTAAGAATAACATTGTTATATATTAGCTGTATTAAAGCCAAAGGAATTGCTTTACACACCCGCTGGTGCTCTTTCTTGGTACAAGCTAGATCATATTTCTGTTTGAAAGACTCAAAATCCAACAGATTAGCATTCAAATCCATCAAGTCAGTTACAAATATGATACCACGCTCAAACCAACTACTAATAAATAATGACTTTCTATTTACAGTTATTACTCTATTATTCCATAGAGTTGACAAATGGTGTCTTCCCACCACCAATCAAGGCAGGTCAAAGCACAGAACACAGTCAAATACAGACAGTAAATACAATAATAAAACAGAACAATTCAAAGAACAACAGGCCAAGTATAAAAATGCCTTCAATGATTAGTCTAAAACTCAATTTAAAAAACTGCCAGCAGTTAAAAAGACACTAAGAATGTGGTTTAAATACAGGCAACAAGAGGCAATAAGCACCAACACCTATACAACATCAGACCACCATAATACTGAGTCAGTTTGACTCTAAAGACCCAAGATGCTGCTGGTCTAGTTTCACTCAGGAATTCTGTTCAGTTTCACTTTTCTGTCAATCAGGATCTGATTATGGCATTTTAATGATTGAGCAGTATTTTATTATGTTGTTATTATTGTTTATGCTCTAAATTACTTTACAGTCAGGTAGTTATTCTGATTTTTATTAAAATGTATTTATTTACTTATATTTACCTGTAACTTTGCTGCTGGTGCACCTGAATTTCCCCACTGAGGGATAATAAAGGATTTCTATTCTATTCTATTCTATTCTATTCTATTCTCTCCTTCTTCCCACTCTCCTCTTCAGAGGCTGTAACCATAACAGCAGAATAATCTGTGAAGTTCTCAGATTACCCTCCTGTTCTCACTCCTTCACTCTTAAAACTTCTTCCTCTTGTAGTTTGGTTCCTCATCCTAAAGTAACCAGTTAACAGAGTTACTAGATCATATTGGCTTTGTTCAGGGGACGATCAGCAGCACTTTCAGGTGAAACCTCATCAGCTGTTCTGTCTCATCAGGAAGGAAACACGTCAGACATTACCGATGTATTTTAATATTGTCCGACGGAACTGTTTGTTTGATCTTCAAATAATGATGGACAAAGAAGAACGGACTGAATAAAAACTAAATCGTGGTGGTTACAGTTCATTTAGGAAGCGAATATTAGATAAGACAGAGGCCGACGCAGATCTCACGTCTGGTTCTGAATCTGAACGCTGAAACGTCAGTCTACGTCCACCTAGAAGCTCCAGAGGAAAATAAAACTCAGAACCTCCTAATTGATCGGAGGCAATGAAGTCTGACATTTCTCATCGGCACGCGAGTGAATGAGACAGGTGCATGCGCGAAAAGAGGCGCACGAGCGAGAGAGCGACAGAGAGAGAAAAGGAGAGAGAGAGTGAGCGAAGCAGCACACCGGTCAAAGTGTCCGACGATTTTCAGTTTTACGTCGGACAATTTTAAATTACGTCGGTAATGTCCGACGGTTCGGCGTGTTTTCGCAAACACTGCTCTCTGTGAGTGCTTCGGGTTTAATAACGTAAAATAAATGTGGCTGCCAACGAAATGTAATTTGCAACTCTCATGTGGCAAACGTCTGTCAGGTCTATTGTGGCAAATCTCGTGGCAAGTCTAAAGTCTCGTGGCAAGTCTAAAGTCTCGTGGCAAATCTCGTGGCAAGGCTAAAGTCTCGTGGCAATTCTTGTGGCAAGTCTAAAGTCTCGTGACAAATCTCGTGGCAAGTCTAAAGTCTCGTGGCAAGGCTAAAGTCTCGTGGCAATTCTAAAGTCTCGTGGCAAATCTCGTGGCAAGTCTAAAATTTCGTGGCAAGTCTTGTGGCAAGTCTAAAATCTAGTGGCAAATGTTGTGGCATGTCTAAAATCTAGTGGCAAGTCTCGTGGCAAGTCTAAAATCTAGTGGCAAATCTCGTGGTATGCCACAGAAAGGTGGCAAGTCTCGTGGCAAGTCTAAAATGTAGTGGCAAATCTCGTGGCATGCCACGGGAGTACCATCCAGGCTGCCACTGCCACGAATTGATCCTGCTTCTGCTGATATTTTCATTAAGTAGAACATTTACTTTAAATCCACTCACTAGAGTTATCCTTATTGTTTAATGAAATATTTCTCTCTAAAATCATAGTTTGTTTATCAGTGTAAAATACGATGTGTTGGGAAAACAAATTATATTTATAATCATAATAATAAAAACATCTGAGTAAAAACCCTATAGCAGAGACTTTAAAACTTCAAGTCTGATGAGTATTCTTCATCTCAGGGTTAAAGGTCAGCTGGTCAGTACTGGAGATGAAGACGAACCATGGCATGGACCTGAGCAGCTTTGGGATTAAATCTAAATAAATCTGTTTCTTAGATTTCTGAGTCAATAAAAATGATTCATTTAACCCTTTGATGCATCCAAATGCATTTGTGTGTGTGTTTTGTTTGATCACATTTTCATGCATATTGTTGCTAATTTATGCAAGTTCAGGCATTATAAAGTACTAATGTGAACATCCCAAAAAAATGTGTCCAGAAACGCATTCAAATCACAGTTTTGGGCCTTTTACAAATGAAAAAACCTGCGTCTTCAGTTTGAGGTCTGAGGGATTTTCTTCCTGATGATGATGTCACTTTTACCTTATAAGGTAAATGGAAAACATACCAGCTTTTAGCAATAGGTGGCAGATTTTGAGCAGATAAATGTGTCAATGTATTTCATGCAATATGACTGCCAAAAATAATACTGGAAATAAATGAATGTTGCAGCTAATCTTTTACATGACAGGTTACAATAAGTGAACCATAAATAATCACATTTTTATGAAGAATTTTAAAACAATAATAATTTGTGTGTATTCTTTGGACTGAGGAGTTTCATCAGGATAAGCGGTGTCAGTTTAGGGGTTTAAAGTGTTTTTATAAAATCATGATTTAATAGGAAGATTAGGCCTGATGCTGGTTTAAAGGTTAAAGAAACTTAAAATAATGTATAAATAGTTGAAACTTTGTTTTTCATGAGGATGCTGGTATTTTTAAGCTGCATCAAAGGATAATAATAAAAAGTTATATAAATATAAAATAAATAAAATATTATATAAATAAAATCTAAAACATTTACTAAAGGTTAATCTCTTCAGGGATCTACCTCAAAGACTCGAGACTTGGACTTGTGATGTTCCTTCGTATTGTTGGACTTTCTTGTTGTTACCACTTTGCTCCTCAGATCCATTGTTTAAAGTTAACACTGGTCTGTGGCGTTGTGTATCCTAGTGACGGGCATCACTTCTCGTTGATGAAAGTCAAAGACTCGAGCTTGTGTGATGGATTCTGTTTGAAGTGAAACAAACACGATGACGACGGGTGAGACGATCTGATACTTGAACAAATTACAGCTGCAGACCTGAGCCAAGGGAACATCCAGGACTGGAGACAAGTCTTATCTGCTTTTAAGGGCTGGAGGAAGGAAAGTGTTGGCTTTGAGTTTCACTCTGCTTTCTGTTTCTGCTGCTTTTTCTGCGTGGCGAGCGGCTCATGGCAGAGTGTGATGGATTCTGGAGCGAAGGAGGAGGAGGAGAAAGGGCAGAGTGTTAGGTCAGGCTGATGGAGATGTCAGCACTGCTTCAGTAATCTTGTGACGCCTAAGTGAGCGGTAAAAAAAAGTGGGGAAGAAGGAGAAACAGGACAGTTGAAAGACCAGCAGCTCGGTGACAGCAGAGGCAGAGACCACCACAACAACAGCAGCAGGGGATGCTGGGAGGGGAGGGAGGGCAGGGGCAAACCTGGAGGGTGCCGTGGTGGAGGAGGGGGAGCAGCGGGAGGGTAGGGAGGAGGTGTGAGGAGTAAAGCCTGGGGGCGGGGAGGGGAGGGAGGGTACTCAGTTACACATTATATCTGATAGTTAACCCTGTGAGGGAGACAGTTATCAGCTCAGGATTTAAACATCCTCAGTTAATGTGTCTAACAGGCTGGAGTCGGTTACCATAGCAACAAACTACAACAGAAACAGTATACTGTATGAACTCATTTATGCAGCCTCTCTGACTTGTCGTGACTTTTGAACAGTGAGGTAAACTTGGTAGAGCGTGTTAGCCCCGATATCTTATCGATGCATTAAACTTAGAGGTTTGAGAAGAAAGTTAAACAATATTTCCTTACATTTTTATTACTTTCATTTTAATGTCTCATTAATATTAATTTGCGTTATAATAATAATAACCCATTTTCTCCAAATCAACACAGTGGCTTTTTTTTCTTGTGTGGACGTTAAAGGAACAACTCAACAAAATGCAATGAAGTGAATAAAATAAAACGTCGTTATTACACAATTAATATAATGTATCATGCATTTTATCCCTTTTATTTTCACATTGTTATAAATAATAAATAAAACACCCTGTAGACTCATTTATAGAAAATGTGTAGTAAGATTCTGATTCAGATATGTGTCTGGATGGGACTCTGACTGGTTTTACTGGGGTTTTCTCGATGGACCAGTAGGAACGCCCGCCTGCAGGACTGATGAGCTAAAGGCTAGTCAAAGTGTCGTGCTGCCATCTTGACTCAATGTGAAACATTTCATACCTGATACACCTGTTGCTAAGTTTGGAAGTTTGTCTCACTCTTTAACAGGATCCATGCTGCTGCACCACACACTAAGCACTGCAGGTGGCAGGCTGAAGTTTTATTTACTTCTATTATCATTGAATTATTCTATAATTACACAATAGAAACCGTTGTCATTGTTATATTATAAATAAATGTGACATTTCTTTGGCTAAACTATGAAGAGATTCCTGCTGGATTTTACTTCAACATTTACTCTAATGAAAAACTGCATGATGCTAAATTGGTGATGATGTAAAGGTTTATAAAGTAATGCTGACATATTAATGACACGTTATTTAAAAGCAGCTTTCAGAACCCAGGGTCACGTTGTAAAAATAAAGACCTGAATTTCTGCCACTTGTTGGAGACAGGAGGTGTTTCTAAAATACTGTTTTGAAATGGCAGCATTACAGTAAGATAGCTGTTAGCTCATCAGTGCTGAAGGAGGTACAGTCTATTTCTCTGAACTGAGGCTGTTCAGGAAGTTATCTATAACAGGTAAGCTGTAATTATTTCAAACTTTATCTCAGGAAGAGGTTTCCACCAGCAGTTATGCTGCGTGTGAGGCTATAAGTGGAGCTTCTCGGATCCCAGCGGCTAATGAAATGTGATTCAGGTGCTAGATGGATATCTGAAGAGAAATATCCCAGCATCCTCCCTGGCTGCAGCCCAGACGTCGCCTTCTGCTCAGTCCTGCTGTAAAGTGTGATTTGCGATGTTTGGCCTTTTGTCTGGGACAATTATGTTCACCATTAACGAGCTTCCTTCTGTTATTGTTCTTATCAGTTAGAGGTGGATGGTAATGTGAGCTGATGGAGGAGACGGTGCTGAGAGACTTAGTGCTGATGTTGTGGGTGGGGGGGGGTGATTAATGCTGTCGGAGTCCAGCTTGTGTTCAGCTGTTCTGAGGGGTTCCCTCCTCTCTCTGTAGAGTTAATGCTGCTTTTATTTAACATTTCAAGAAACAGTGCAGGAGTTTTATGTTTAGACGCAAAAATAACTTCCTGTGGTTTTAAAGTATTTGATGTTGAGAATACTCCAGAAGATTCCTGTTTGTTTGTTTTTTTAACTCTACTGCTTTAGAGTTTTTTTTTCTAGCCCTATAAGGAGCCAAACAGTAAGTGTAAACTTCAAAAGCTAATTTAAGACTTAAATTTATCATTAAGGTTCTTGTTTTCTCTGAAGGACCACCAGGATCATCCAGATAATGATGTCATAATCACATAAATAAAAAAGTATTGACTAAAATCCCCCTGGACTGAACAGTTCCTCTCAGTTTAAGTCTTTGATGAGTTTCCTCACGTTTGTTTCAGATAAATTCTATATTAATGGGTTGTCCAATCAGAAGTTTTCAATTTTCTTAAATGCATGCTGGTTTAACATGCAATGGCTGGAAACAATGTGATTTTCAGCTGGTTTCATCAACACTAGAACTCAACCTGCTCTGAGAGCTCATAGAGCCATGCATGTTGGTTGGAAGCTCACATTTAGGTAAACACATTAAATAACATCTCTTCTTACTGCTTTTAAAAGTGTATTATCATTTTCAGTAACTGGCTTAGATCTGTTTACAGGAATAATGAGACTAAACCTGTGGTTTGTGTTGATGTACTGTCTCCCTACACTGTGATCCTCTACAGGGGAAAGGGGATATTGCGGCCACATACGTATGCACCTCAGTACAACCGAGTGGAATTTGTACTCCGCATTTGACCCATCCCTGAGGAGCAGAGGGCGGCCATTTTTGATGCTTCGACACATGGGTTTGAACCCTCGTCTCCCACATGGTAGACAGCCTCTCTTCCCCTGAGCCGCAATAATAACAAATAAATATAATGAAATTTAATCTAAAAAAACCTCAGATCTCGTATGGAGGATACGTAATCATCCTTAGCTCAAACTGCTAACACATCACTCTTTGATTGATTACAAAAAGCTCAGCAACAGAAAGTTCCCACATGTTCCCCATCTTACATCTTTATATCAACCACTGAGAGGAAAAACCTCCCTAACTGAGTCAAAGAAATGAGTCTGGCACATCAAGGGAGCTTTGAGAGGGGGGGTGGGGGGTGGGGGGAGGTTCCCAGCATGTCCACATATGACAGTCCTTTGCTTGGAGCTGGCTGATGCAGCGACATTGTGCGCCTGTCATAGACGCCCTTCAACAGCAGATGAAGCTGTCAGCAGGGAGATGACTTTATTCTGACAGCCGCTCCGCCCTCTCTCTTCAACGCGTCGCAAATAAATATGTTGGGTTTCAAAGCTGCCAAGGCAGACGCTGGACAGTGGGTCAGGGGGCCAAACGCGCAGCAAAAGCATTCCCGTCCCCTTGTAACCTGCTCTCAATGAGCACGGTCACCTCTTTGGGGCACTCATTCAGCGCGAGCCGTCCAGAGGGCCCGGGGCCCCAGATCTCACACACTGCCTGTCGAGGGAGCTCTGAGAGCCGCTCTCTTTTTTCTCAGTGCATCTCTGCATTTAGAGCTCCAAAAAAAAAAAAAAAAAAACCTCCACAAAGAGAAACCCGGAGTGCACCAAGCAGCTCAAACTGTTGGAGTCAGATACAGATTCATGAAGGATGACATGGCGTTCCCTCAGCGTGAAAGGAGAGATTTATCTGTGAAGTTTCTCCCTCTGATGGAGTCAAAAGCCACGATCTGGGTGGAAAACTGGTGATGCCTGAAAGGAGCTGACAGACTAACTGCACTGTGACATCTTTTCCTTCTAACTGCACTTTTTTATTTCTCCTGTGAGTCTGAATGCGTTTCATTAGATGACTTAAATCTCTTTCATGTGAAAAGCATTCAGAGGAAAGCACACTGACCTTCAGGTCTCACATGGAGTTTAAATCATAGCCAGCATGGGAGAGCAGCTCCTATAAACAGAGAATAAAATCACACTGAAATCACTCTACAAACACCTTCAGCAACAACAACACCTCGAAAGAAAGATTGTCATGTGATCAAATTAAATAAGTCTTTATTTGAAGTGTGTGTGACTTTGAAGTGTGTGTGTCTGTGTTGTCTGTTTTTCAGGAAAAACTCTCATGAATCATTTCAACGGTTTTAATAAAACTCTTCAAAAGTCCTCATCAATGAAGTGCAGCTAATCACCATTAAGCAACACAAAAACATTTACAATTCAGTCAGTTTTACAAGTACTGACCTAAAAATAGTTTTCATAGTAGCTGAGAGTCACAACATGAAGATCTTTGCTTCCAAATGATCAACATTTGGGTTAAATCCATTCGAGATGGCTCCAGCTGATCTGATCAGGTAATTTTACAGGTATTGAGGTAAAACACGGTGTTCAGTTGAACCTCATCCCGGACACATCTTCTGAGTGCCACACGTTCTGGATGATCTTTGCTCTAACCTGTAGGAGTCCAGCCTGTCTGACTGTCAGCTTAATACCTCAGAAACCACTGGGTGGATTTTAAGGAGAAGGTTTTTATCACATGTACATCTACAAGTGATTCAATTTTGGGAGTCAACTTAATTTATGATGGCTGCCGTTGCAAATCAATGTTAGCAAACACAGAAGTGGCCATAATTCAGTTTGTTTTAAAGATGTTGAAGATGTAGCTGAGAGTCATTTAGGACTCATCTGGAGTTCTGACAGATGGAGCAGGAGTTTGAAGGTTGCATGAGATCAAGATTTGACCAAAATGATTATAAATCCATCATGAGATGATCATAAAACCCTGCAGGCAGAGGGAGATGTGTGTTCCTTTAAGGACTACTGGACCTTTAACTAGAATGAAATTTAAACTCAGGAAACTTGATCGAGTTAAACAGCAAAGACACAAAGTTTGAGTTTTGAACGTTTCTGCTTCTGACTTTTCTAAACAAGACATTAATCTGCAAAATGTCACCAGTTTAGTGGTTGAAAGTTCAAATGCTTTGAATAAAGTTCTGTTCCTTCTACAAGTTTGAGAAAACTTTTAATAAAACAAGAATAAAAGTGTCTTCATCACACAAAACCGCCATATATAATCCCTATAAACATCAACTCTGTGTTATCATTTAATATTTTATTGTGCTGAAAAACCAAACTGGGTTATTTTTAATGACCAAACCCTGTATTGTGCTAGATTTTTATTTTTTATTTTTTTGGGGAGGGAGGGTTGGGTTTAAAACCATCCTAAAAAATCAAAGTTCTGAATGAAAGTGGGCTAAATCTGTGGAACTGAGTGACTCACTTATCCGCTGTCATCCAATTTCTCAGATGAGCAAGATTACTAACAGCCAGTAGTTAGGAGATCAAGAGGTCAAAGGTCACAGCACAAACACAATATTCCTGTGACCCATGAATGATCATAGAGGGAAATTAAACTCCCTCCGTCTGTTGGAGCCGTTTGACTCTACAAGTAAAAACAAATATAAGGAATAATTTTCTCTGGAATTTTAAACTATTGCTGCTTTATTCTGACCGACGTTCCTGCTGGGTTTGATGTTCCACCATCTCCTCACAGGACTGAAGGGTTCTAACAGAAAAGAATGTCTGTTTGACTTGTTATAAGAACAAGATGACTAAAAAAGAGAAAGTAAGATAAACAAAGCTAAATATTAACAGTATTCAGGACATATGTAACACTGGTAAAGGCTGGATTATTATCATGACTTTAAACCATCTAATAGAGACACGACAACTCAAGCATTGTGTATTTTTAATTGTTTTCAGCTAAATGTATTCTTTGTGTTGTGATGTTAAAAGCAGTCAAACATTTGTTTTATTGATCACCTAGTGGAGCACATATTAGTCCCTATGTCTGAAGTATTGAAAAATACTAAAATACAAAGATTTCTAAAACATGGAGATGTTTGAATCAAACTGTATTCCCTGACATTATTGTTACCTTATTAATAATATTTATTTTTACATTATTATGATCTTTTAACCCTATCATTCCAAATGATTGAAAAATGCAACAAATCAACCAATTTCAATGCTTATTTTTGGGGTTCTTAACATAAATCTGTTGATGTATTTAAAGTTTATTATTTTATTTTGACTCCAGGTTGTCGTGATTTTATTTATGAGGACATTCAGCCTCTGAAACATGAATCACCTGCTAACCCACTGAAGCTCACCAGCACATCGTTAAAAATCACACAGACAACACCTCATAGGTGATAAACTCAACAAACCAGGCCTCTACCAATCAGGAGCCAGCTTTATGTAATGTTAGCATCAACATATAATTAGCCGTTTGCTAACCTGCCTCTTAGCATGTGTGTGTTCTCCTTTCTTCCAGTTCGACGTGAACGTCCTCGGCTCTTTCTGCTCTGTTTCACATGTATGTGCATCTGATCTGATGTGCTCACAGACTGCATGGCTCCGCGCCGCGCTGCGTCTATTGTCTGAGTCGGCATGATTCCAAAGCCTGTGTGTGTGTGTGTGTGCGTGCATGTGTGCGTGTGTGTGTGTTTGTGCCAGAGCTTGATTCAGAAAGGAATTCATTTTGAAATATTTTGGAAGAACATTTTCCTAAACCAACGGCTCACAGCAATCAATCAGTCGATGATTCAAAAACAAGATTCAAGTTCCAGATAATAAAGAACTGAACACAGTGCAGGAGAAAGTCTTCAGCTAGATGGTCAAAATATTCCTGTTTGTGGTGTTAATATGCAAAATGGACAGATTAAATGTTGAATCAAACTACGTTCAAGCAGCGATGCTGAATCGTACAAGACCCTCCTACAAAGACAAAACTACCAGTAATAAAAATGAGTCCAGCTGCTAGCCTCCTCACCAGCAGGGGGCGCCTCTAGGACATTTTCAAAAAGGGCCACAGATGATCCTGGTACACCAAAACCAAACCTATCACTCTACTAGTTGTATTGTTGACATGCCGTAATGTAGGCTATGTAAAATGTAGCATACTGCGAAATAGGAGCTAGCATAGGGATGCAATTTGTTACTAGATTTAATGATTAAAAGAGGAGAAACACACATATCCAACAGTCCATGTGTAAAATAGATCCACAAGCTCAAAATGTTTAATATAAGTGATGTTTTTGGCCACTGCTCTAACCCAGACTAGCATGGGGTGTTGGTAACCAGAGGCTGAGTTCACATAGAACAGTTAGAGTACCAGACTACTTAGTTTAAGGAGTTAAACTGATGTTTTTATAATGCTGATTTTATCATTTCCATATCCAAACTGAGACACCATTATTACCTTTAAAAAACCTTCAAAATATAAGCCCCGGATGAACAATGGACAAACTCTGTGAAATAACGTCTCCTCTATAAAAACACAAAAACGCAGCAGGGGTCTAAATGCTGGGAGCATCATGTTTTCGTCCTACATACTAAACATGTTACACATTCGTTTGTTTTTAATCATCCAGCAGGTGCTGAATAATAATGATAAGTTTCCCAACAGAGCGAGAGATTAACCCTTTATAGGGCATATTTGTTAAAATATTTACATACATTTACAAAAAAAAGTCTTAAAAAGTTACAATGTTTTTATAAAGTAATACAAGTACAAATGTTAGAAATGTTTAACATCAATAAATAAAATCGATTTTAATGAAAAAAATCTAATAATGTCCTTTAAAGGTGCTCACTGAAATACTTGGTTTTATTATAATATAATATAACTTTATAAGAACTGGTCCAGCTTGTTTGAAACATCATATTTAGACTTTATGAAACACGATTTAGATTCATCTGCATGGGAATAAATGAGAGGAACACCAAACCATGAGATTCATTCAGCTTTATTTTGGTGTTGAATCAATCATTTCAGAAGGTCTACTTATTATTTTTGAAGCATTTTCTAATCGGTTTGCTTCATCTCTTTTTGATGACTGTTTGAATTTCAAGTACAACATTTACTGATGTTTAACAAATGTTAGCGCTGAGGCAGGAAGTGGGGCTACTTGAGAGATGAAAGTGAACTAAAGTGGAGGAGAGGCGGACCTGAAAGGTGCAAACAAGCTGGTTGAGTAATACTTTAATTATAGCTGTTTGAAGAGATATTTTGTCCATTTTGGTGAGTTTTTGTTTAAAAGTGATAATTATTGGATGTCTTGATCATCCTATCTTTTGTCCAAACATCGATCTGAGTCATTTAGGGTTGAATATTTTGTTTCACAGCAGAGACTTACAGACAACATCCCATTAATGTGCATGTGAGTGAAGGATCACAGTGTAGGGAGACAGTTTATCTCTGGGTTTGTCTCATTACATCTGCTAACAGGTTTTAATAGTACTAGTCTGTTGATAAACAGCATATGTGACTGCTCTTTATTGATCTCTGATTATTATTTGATTAATACTTCTGAGTCAGATCCAGAAGCAGCTGGTGATGCTAGAAGACTTCATAAACGCTGTTTTACCCAAAGTGCAGGAAAACCAATGAGCTCAAGGTGTTCCTGAAGCTTCCACTTCTTATTTGTGTTGAAACAAATATTTTTGTTCCAAATGATTCAGAATAAAAGTGAAACTAACTCAAAGAATTTGAAAGTGGTGCTAGCGTTTTCATTGGTTGTTTGTCTCCTTGAGCCCGCCTCCAGCTCCTCATGAGAAGATATTATTGGGTGAAAGCATGACCTTCCTTTGGCCCAGTGAACAGTCCGTGCTGTATTCTGAATGATGTAAAACATAGACAGTAGGTCAACAATAGAGATCAGCTGAGTGTGACCTTCTTCTGATAGGATCATTAAAAAGTGTCATGATCAGGATTCTCTGTCTTAAGGCCAGTTCACATGGCAGGAATTTAACCCGATTTTTGCCCCGATTCTCCTCCTCCAACAATCTTAAAGACGCGCCTGATCGTTAAAGATAATCTTATCAGATCATCCTCTCGTGTGTGGTGGGTTAAGAGCGCTCTGGTCCGCTCGGAACGCCGTTAGAACCGCTCCGATCGCAAATCTGTGAAATCGAACATGTTGGATTGTCTAGACCCGATATCGCAGCGTGTGTGGTGTCCCCCGAGAATCTGCCTGTGGAGATCGATGTGTAGCCAATCAGAGAGCGAGTTGACAGACTCGCAAACTCTCATCAAAACAGCTGCTCGGATTATTTAAAACAGTCACAAGTTCATTTTCTTCACCTCGCCTTCCTCCCCTTATCCGGGTTCGGGTCACGGGGGGCATCCGGGCATCCCTCTCCCCGGCCAAGTCCGCCAGCCCCCCCCCCCTCCCCCCCCCCGGTCAACCTGGAGATGTGTTTCCTCCAGCTTGTCCTCGATCGACCGGGGGTCTCCTGCCGGCAGGACGTGCCCAAAACACCTCCCATTCATTGTTTTTAATAAGAATAAAAGCTTTCATTTTTGTTTACTCCGAAGTCACGTTTGATCTCGTGAACTTCTGCGAGATTTCACGTCTGATCTGGGAATGTTTGTGTGTAAAATCGGTTCGTGCGTCATCCCACCACACACTGTAGGATTAGAACGGTCAGTGTCCGCCATTTTTAAAGGAGAATTTCTCGCCACGTGCGTGGTCTCTTATGATTTAAAATCGGCCGACAATTTGAAAATCCTGCCGTGTGAACCAGCCTTTATTGAAGAAACTTTCCTAAATAGACTAAGTTTTGAGAATTAGGATCTATTTCCAAAGTATAAAAGAAAATTTTAAATGGTTTAACCAGTGAAACCTATGTTTACATGTTTATTTTTTCCATATTAGGAAATCATGCCTGGTCCATCACAGGGAGACCATCATACTGCCTCAACTCCGGGATTCTGCCAAAGCCGTTCCTACCTCTGACTCTTCTTGTCAGAAAATAAGTGTTTGGCTTTTTTTTTAACCTCTGTGTGAACTTATAACTGTTTCCCACTTTCTTAAAGGGATACTCCACCAAAAAGCGAGCTGCACAGAGATTATCTTCAAAAAGCGTTACTGGGTTTAGCCTATAGTAGCTAGTATTTGTATTTACAGACGTAGGTGTCTTTGGGGCCGTTGCATCATGTCCTACAGCTGTTCTACACGAGTCTAAAATAGTACCTGTAATTCCTTCATGTTACTTTTTATTTTTACTTGCAGTAAATATGATTCTTGATGTCACTAGGCAGAATTAGTATCATTATCACTACTGAGTGATTTTAAATGACTTTTTTCTCATAATGCTAGTTGTTACCATTCACTTACATTGTTTTCTGCTAAGCTAAAGCTAAAGGAGTACTGCGGGATCAGGATAATGGCTGGGCTGGGTTTTTTCCACGTATCTAACTGGGGAATATGTCAATAGACAAAAAAACCACTTTTTGGTGGCGTATCCCTTTAACATCAAATAATAAGAAAAATATTTTAAAATGTTTACATTTATTGACTGATTTTATTATACTATTAATAAACAGCTGAGTACAGAAACACTAAATATCCCTGTGAGTGTGAGTATTTCTGGTTATTTTCTGGATAAACGTGTTTGTCAGAACTATTTGGAATGTGTTTTTAACTTCATCAGGACTTTTTTTTCTTGGATTATTAGATGTTTGCTGTGAACCCTCTCTTCTGTTTTCTTCACCCTGATACCTTCTGACCAAAATGGGATGATTTGTGTGTTATAAAATCTTTGTTTATTGCAGCAGGACATTTAAAAAGCCAGCAAATAAAAAATACAAATCTGAGTCCAGAACCCTCCTGTGCCCTTGGCCAGATTAAAGCGGCTCCTGTGGACTTGTTTGGGTCGTGTTGTAGAAACAGATCACTGACAGTGACATTAGAGAGGGATTAACATGACTTTCGCTCTGGTTTCTGCACAATAAAGCTTTAATCTAGGCTCTGGTTGGGAGGCCCGGGCCAAATGAGGCCGAACCAATGAGCTGCTGCCGTGTCAGCGTTGTGGCCCCGCCCACGGTGTCTCTGGCTGGTGGTGCTGGGGCGGCCTGGGCCTGGCAGCCTGACTGCAGTGACAGACGCGCCCCTGGGATTCCACCTGTCAGCCACACACGCACTAATCGCCAGGCCTCGTATGAGCTGAACTCTCCGTCACCTCTCTGTCAAATCTTCATCTTCTCATTCGTCTGACAGATTCCCTCTGCCCACCCACCCCCACCCTCCATCCCTAACACCGCCTGTCCTCACCGCCTGGATGAAACACACCAGTCCTCCAGGCCTGCTGCATCCACCACATGCATCACCAAAACACTAAACTGGTCTGGTTCTCACTCACAACAAATAATCCAAAATCTTCCCCCATCTCCTGATTTCAGCTTCAGCGTGATGGAGGTGGGCTTTAATGTTCTCTAGTAATTGGGTGGGAGAGGCTGTTTGGGAGGAGGAGGAGGAGGAGGAAGGGTCATGGTCAGGTTCCTAGTGGAGGTTATTCTGCATCTGTCTCTTAGCAACGACAGCTCGCTCTTTGTACAGTCCTTGAGTTGATTGCTGTGTTTTTTTCCTGCTCTGTCTCTGAAATGCTTGGTGAGGGTGGAGGGGGGGCTCCTCAGCAGACAGCCTCCCTCCAATATTCACTGCTTTTAAGATTTAGCTTCCACGAGCATCAGATGGGCTCACTGAGGCGTGGCTCTGCAGCTTCGCCTCTCTGGGTGGAAATTAGCATTTTTCAAAGTGAGAAGAAAATGACAGACATGGAATTTTATCAGTGAGATTCCAAACCAGCGACCAGCGTGAGTGTTAATGTGATTTTCAGTCATCAGGGCATTTTTTAAAATGTAGCACACATACATGTTTCCCCTCTCTTCTACAGGTGAAAGGGCAGGTGGAGGTCAGAGGTCATTGAGTGGATGCATCAAGGCTTCAGGCCTTCAGAACAGCCAGACAGAGTGGCACAACGTCAGTCTGGAGCTCAGAATAGGATTAGAAGGGCAACTGGTGGACAGCAGGGCCAGTACAAGCTGCAGCAGAGACCTCATGAAGTGCTTCTGAACAGGAGGAGGTTAAAACTCCACTGAAGGGGGGAACTTATTTAAGTCAACCAATAAAATATTGAACTCAGATTTTTTTTTCCAACATGAATAAAATGATCTGATTTCTCAATAAAGGATGACGTTTCACTTTAAAATCATCTTTCTGCATTATTATGTTTTAAAATTATTTTTACTTTTGATTAAACTCAGAAATAATAATAAAAATCGCCTCGTGCTCTTTTCTTGGGGTTTATTACCTCTAATAATAAGTTAACCACGTGTTCATGCCGGAGGACCGACGTTTGGCTTCATGAGCAAGAAAAAAAATGCATCAAAGTTTCAAACGTCCTGCACAAAGTTCGAGATGTTAGAATATCAACACATGAGCAATAAATACAAAAACAAACATGCAAACTCATCATTTAGTCATGTTGCATTAAATGAAAGAGCAAAATGAAACACTGAGCTGCAGGATGTCAACACAACGATTACAGGTCGGAAAACCTGCAAATGTGCAGCTAAATTTCCCGTAATTTAGAAGAAAACAAGCCTTCAAATTATTATTATTATTATTATTATTATTATTATTATTATTATTATTATTATGTTTGGAACTTTATTTTTGATTCAGCGCTGAGCTGTATTTCTAACCTCCTGACACCTGAGCTTTATTTGTTCTCACGTGCGTTTTATATTTCAACATTAAAACTAAACATTTTAGAAAAAAATTCTAAAGATTAAAACTTTTATCATAGTATTATTAAAATGAAATAACGAAAAATTAAAATGTTTTAATAAAAATGAAAAACAAGTTTCACTAAATGAGAAAAACGGATGAAAACAGAAAAGTCTCAGGGGGTTTGAAAGTTGTTTTTACTAATTAAAAAAATAATAAATATGTATTATTTCTGGGTGATTAGATCGCTCGGGTTTATTATAAAATACCTAAAATCATCGAATAACAAAAATAAACGAGTAATAATTTGACTCGGTTCTTCATATGGCGGCGTTGTGAGTGTTTAACCTATTAAAGCTGTAATAATTCTGATGAACAACGAACCGGACTCTGCTGATCGGTGGTTTTTCAGCCACAGGTGTCAGCAGCTCCTTTAGCTCTAATCATCTGTTAAATCATCAGCTGCGTTTCCTGTTAAAATATAAAAAACAACAGCAACGTTTTAGGATGATTAAACTAAACCGTCTTCACATAGGAAAGTTTCTGGATAAATAAAACAAGCGACGCTTCGTGGAGCGGCGACGTTTTGCGCTTTAATTTGTAAAATCCTGGTTTTTGTTCTCTTTGCGGGTTTAATGGGAGCCGCAACTTTATTTTTATAACACATAACGATCAAATGTTCTTTGACATTTTGTGTGGGTTTTTTTTTTATATCACAAATGAAATTATCACAATGATTATTTTAGTTCGAATGGTTTACCTTTATAATAAAGGTAAACCATTCGAACTAAAATAATCATGTGGACATTATTCAATTTAGTTGGACGTCCTAATCTAATTATTCATTTGAAGTGGAGCTAAAATGTCCCAAATAAGAGTTTTATAAGAATAAAAACAGGAAACAACACGTCAGCAGCCATGATGCGTTAATAGCCAGCGCTTCTTCAAAATGACTTTAAACCTTCAACCCACTGTTTGTTTAACTTACTAACTCACTTAAATTAACAGTAAAATAAAAATATGTATCAAGAACACAAGCTCCAGGTACATTCATCCACGTTTACTTCTGTTTTCAAAAGTTTGACTTTCTTACATTAAACCTTCACCTTGAATCAAAATGACAGAATGAACTGAGTTCATAATAAATAATCTGATCTTTATTTGTGATGAAATGGAGCTAAATTATTTTGAAAGTGTAGCTGTTAGTGATGAAGTTTAACAGAATATGTTTTATTTGTAGCTGCTAGTGATGAAGTTTAACTGAATATTTTTATTTGTAGCTGTTAGTGATGAAGTTTAACTGAATAATTTTTCTTTGTAGCTGTTTGTGATGAAGTTTAGATGAATATTTTTATTTGTAGCTGTTAGTGATGAAGTTTAGATTAATATTTTTATTTGTAGCTGCTAGTGATGAAGTTTAACTGAATATTTTTATTTGTAGCTGTTAGTGATGAAGTTTAACTGAATAATTTTTCTTTGTAGCTGTTTGTGATGAAGTTTAGATGAATATTTTTATTTGTAGCTGTTAGTGATGAAGTTTAGATTAATATTTTTATTTGTAGCTGCTAGTGATGAAGTTTAACTGAATATTTTTATTTGTAGCTGTTAGTGATGAAGTTTAACTGAATAATTTTTCTTTGTAGCTGTTTGTGATGAAGTTTAGATGAATATTTTTATTTGTAGCTGTTAGTGATGAAGTTTAGATTAATATTTTTATTTGTAGCTGCTAGTGATGAAGTTTAACTGAATATTTTTATTTGTAGCTGTTAGTGATGAAGTTTAACTGAATAATTTTTCTTTGTAGCTGTTTGTGATGAAGTTTAGATGAATATTTTTATTTGTAGCTGTTAGTGATGAAGTTTAGATTAATATTTTTATTTGTAGCTGCTAGTGATGAAGTTTAACTGAATATTTTTATTTGTAGCTGTTAGTGATGAAGTTTAACTGAATAATTTTTCTTTGTAGCTGTTTGTGATGAAGTTTAGATGAATATTTTTATTTGTAGCTGTTAGTGATGAAGTTTAGATTAATATTTTTATTTGTAGCTGCTAGTGATGAAGTTTAACTGAATATTTTTATTTGTAGCTGTTAGTGATGAAGTTTAACTGAATAATTTTTCTTTGTAGCTGTTTGTGATGAAGTTTAGATGAATATTTTTATTTGTAGCTGTTAGTGATGAAGTTTAGATTAATATTTTTATTTGTAGCTGCTAGTGATGAAGTTTAACTGAATATTTTTATTTGTAGCTGTTAGTGATGAAGTTTAACTGAATAATTTTTCTTTGTAGCTGTTTGTGATGAAGTTTAGATGAATATTTTTATTTGTAGCTGTTAGTGATGAAGTTTAGATTAATATTTTTATTTGTAGCTGCTAGTGATGAAGTTTAACTGAATATTTTTATTTGTAGCTGTTAGTGATGAAGTTTAACTGAATAATTTTTCTTTGTAGCTGTTTGTGATGAAGTTTAGATGAATATTTTTATTTGTAGCTGTTAGTGATGAAGTTTAGATTAATATTTTTATTTGTAGCTGCTAGTGATGAAGTTTAACTGAATATTTTTATTTGTAGCTGTTAGTGATGAAGTTTAACTGAATAATTTTTCTTTGTAGCTGTTTGTGATGAAGTTTAGATGAATATTTTTATTTGTAGCTGTTAGTGATGAAGTTTAGATTAATATTTTTATTTGTAGCTGCTAGTGATGAAGTTTAACTGAATATTTTTATTTGTAGCTGTTAGTGATGAAGTTTAACTGAATAATTTTTCTTTGTAGCTGTTTGTGATGAAGTTTAGATGAATATTTTTATTTGTAGCTGTTAGTGATGAAGTTTAGATGAATATTTTTATTTGTAGCTGTTAGTGATGAAGTTTAAGTGAATATTTTTTATTTGTAGCTGTTAGTGATTAAGTTTAGATGAATATTTTTATTTGTAGCTGTTAGTGATGAAGTTTAGATTAATATTTTTATTTGTAGCTGTTAGTGATGAAGTTTAACTGAATATTTTTTATTTGTAGCTGTTAGTGATGAAATTTAGATGCATATTTTTTATTTATACAAGTTAGTGATTAAGTTTAAATGAATATTTTTTATTTGTAGCTGTTAGTGATGAAGTTTAAATGAATATTTTTTATTTGTAGCTGTTAGTGATGAAGTTTAGATGAATATTTTTATTTGTAGCTGTTAGTGATGAAGTTTAAATGAATATTTTTATTTGTAGCTGTTAGTGATGAGGTTTAACTGAATATTTTTGATTTATAGCTGTTAGTGATTAAGTTTAGATTAATATTTTTATTTGTAGCTGTTAGTGATGAAGTTTAGATGAATATTTTTATTTGTGGCTGTTAGTGATGAAGTTTAGATTAATATTTTTATTTGTAGCTGTTAGTGATGAAGTTTAACTGAATATTTTTGATTTATAGCTGTTAGTGATGAAGTTTAGATGAATATTTTTTATTTGTAGCTGTTAGTGATGAAGTTTAACTGAATATTTTTGATTAATAGCTGTTAGTGATGACGTTTAGATGAATATTTTTTATTTATAGCTGTTAGTGATGACGTTTAACGGAATATTTTTTATTTGTAGCTGTTAATGATGAAGTTTAGATGGATATTTTTATTTGTAGCTGTTAGTGATGAAGTTTAGATGAATGTTTTTTATTTGTGGCTGTTAGTGATGAAGTTTAGATGAATATTTTTATTTGTAGCTGTTAGTGATGAAGTTTAGATGAACGTTTTTTATTTGTAGCTGTTAGTGATGAAGTTTAGATGGATATTTTTATTTGTAGCTGTTAGTGATGAAGTTTAGATGAATATTTTTATTTGTAGCTGTTAGTGATGAAGTTTAGATGAATGTTTTTTATTTGTAGCTGTTAGTGATGAAGTTTAGATGGATATTTTTATTTGTAGCTGTTAGTGATGAAGTTTAGATGAATGTTTTTTATTTGTGGCTGTTAGTGATGAAGTTTAGATGAATATTTTTTATTTGTAGCTGTTAATGATGAAGTTTAGACGAATATTTTTTATTTATAGCTGTTAGTGATAAAGTTTAACTAAATATGTTTTATTTGTAGCTGTTAGTGATGACGTTTAGATGAATATTTTCATTTGTAGCTGTTAGTGATGAAATGTAACTCAATATTTTTATTTGTAGCTGTTAGTGATGAAGTTTAGATGAATAATCTTTATTTGTAGCTGTTAGTGATTAAGTTTAACTGAATATTTTTTATTTGTAGCTGTTAGTGATGAAGTTTAGATGAATATTTTTTTATTTGTAGCTGTTAGTGATGAAGTTTAGATGAAAATTTTTCTTTGTAGCTGTTAGTGATTAAGTTTAACTGAATATTTTTTATTTATAGCTGTTAGTGATGAAGTTTAGATGAATATTTTTTATTTGTAGCTGTTAGTGATGAAGTTTAACTGAATATTTTTGATTAATAGCTGTTAGTGATAAAGTTTAGATGAATATTTTTTATTTATAGCTGTTAGTGATGACGTTTAACGGAATATTTTTATTTGTAGCTGTTAGTGATGAAGTTTAGATGAATATTTTTATTTGTAGCTGTTAGTGATGAAGTTTAGATGAATATTTTTATATGTAGCTGTTAGTGATGAAGTTTAGATGAATGTTTTTTATTTGTAGCTGTTAGTGATGAAGTTTAGATGGATATTTTTATTTGTAGCTGTTAGTGATGAAGTTTAGATGAATGTTTTTTATTTGTAGCTGTTAGTGATGAAGTTTAGATGGATATTTTTATTTGTAGCTGTTAGTGATGAAGTTTAGATGAATGTTTTTTATTTGTGGCTGTTAGTGATGAAGTTTAGATGAATATTTTTTATTTGTAGCTGTTAATGATGAAATTTAGATGAATATTTTTTATTTATAGCTGTTAGTGATAAAGTTTAACTAAATATTTTTTATTTGTAGCTGTTAGTGATGACGTTTAGATGAATATTTTCATTTGTAGCTGTTAGTGATGAAATGTAACTCAATATTTTTATTTGTAGCTGTTAGTGATGAAGTTTAGATGAATAATCTTTATTTGTAGCTGTTAGTGATTAAGTTTAACTGAATATTTTTTATTTGTAGCTATTAGTGATGAAGTTTAGATGAATATTTTTTATTTGTAGCTGTTAGTGATGAAGTTTAGATGAAAATTTTTCTTTGTAGCTGTTAGTGATGAAGTTTAACTGAATATATTTTTATTTGTAGCTGTTAGTGATGAAGTTTAACTGAATATTTTTTATTTGTAGCTGTTAGTGATGAAGTTTAGATATTTTTTATTTGTAGCTGTTAGTGATGAAGTTTAGATGAATATTTTTTATTTGTATCTATTAGTGATGAAGTTCAGATTAATATTTTTTATTTGAATCTGTTAGTGATTAAGTTTAGATGAATGTTTTTTATTTATAGCTGTTAGTGATGAAGTTTAGATGAATATTTTTTATTTGTAGCTGTTAGTGATGAAGTTTAACTGAATATTTTTGATTAATAGCTGTTAGTGATGAAGTTTAGATGAATATTTTTTATTTATAGCTGTTAGTGATGACGTTTAACGGAATATTTTTTATTTGTAGCTGTTAGTGATGAAGTTTAGATGGATATTTTTATTTGTAGCTGTTAGTGATGAAGTTTAGATGAATATTTTTATTTGTAGCTGTTAGTGATGAAGTTTAGATGAATGTTTTTTATTTGTAGCTGTTAGTGATGAAGTTTAGATGGATATTTTTATTTGTAGCTGTTAGTGATGAAGTTTAGATGAATGTTTTTTATTTGTGGCTGTTAGTGATGAAGTTTAGATGAATATTTTTTATTTGTAGCTGTTAATGATGAAATTTAGACGAATATTTTTTATTTATAGCTGTTAGTGATAAAGTTTAACTAAATATTTTTTATTTGTAGCTGTTAGTGATGACGTTTAGATGAATATTTTCATTTGTAGCTGTTAGTGATGAAATGTAACTCAATATTTTTATTTGTAGCTGTTAGTGATGAAGTTTAGATGAATAATCTTTATTTGTAGCTGTTAGTGATTAAGTTTAACTGAATATTTTTTATTTGTAGCTGTTAGTGATGAAGTTTAGATGAATATTTTTTTATTTGTAGCTGTTAGTGATGAAGTTTAGATGAAAATTTTTCTTTGTAGCTGTTAGTGATGAAGTTTAACTGAATATATTTTTATTTGTAGCTGTTAGTGATGAAGTTTAACTGAAGATTTTTTATTTGTAGCTGTTAGTGATGAAGTTTAGATATTTTTTATTTGTAGCTGTTAGTGATGAAGTTTAGATGAATATTTTTTATTTGTATCTATTAGTGATGAAGTTCAGATTAATATTTTTTTATTTGAATCTGTTAGTGATTAAGTTTAGATGAATGTTTTTAATTTGTAGCTGTTAGTGATGAAGTTTAACTGAATTTTTTTTATTTGTAGCTGTTAGTGATGAAGTTTAGATATTTTTATTTGTAGCTGTTAGTGATGAAGTTTAGATGAATATTTTTTATTTGTATCTATTAGTGATGAAGTTCAGATTAATATTTTTTATTTGAATCTGTTAGTGATTAAGTTTAGATGAATGTTTTTAATTTGTAGCTGTTAGTGATGAAGTTTAACTGAATATTTTTTATTTGTAGCTGTTAGTGCTGAAGTGTAGCTGAACACATAAGATTCCAGCTCTTGTTTCTGCTCCAGAAGCCTGAAGCTGTCTGAGGTTTCTGCTCGATTCTTCAGGTCTAGAACATCAAACCCAGGCTGCAGACCTGAAAATGAACTCTGAAGCTTCTCCTCATGCAGCTCCCAGCCTGGTTTTCTCCTTTATGGACCAGTGTGGGAAAAAGCTCCATTGTTTCATGTTGGCCCCTTGGCCTGGAGCGGCCAGGGGCCCGGAGCAGCAGCATCATCATCCTCAGGGTAAACTGTAGTGACAGACTACTCAGGGGCCCCTCATTAGCTCTCTGTCTGCTAAGAAGCAGAGAAGCTGCTTTAATCCTCTCTGTCTGCTTCAATCTGGCACCAGACGGAGTTCAGTTCTCCTCCTGAGTCTGACCTCCTCTCTGAGGAGCACAGGGGAGGCACTCACTTGGTGGCAAGTTGGAAACAAATAGTTGATGCTTCCAAATTCATCTTTTCTTTCTTTTTTCCCCCACAAATAGTCTTTGAAATGATAGAAAATAAATGCAATGCTAAATGAAATCTTTAAATGAAAATAAATGCTAAATTCTCTTTGTGTGTGTGTGTGTGTGTGTGTGTGTGTGAGAAGCAGATCATCGACATTCAGTTGTCATCAGGGAGGAATTAGTTTGATTAAAATCTCTAATAAAAAGAAACTACTCACACATAAGCTCCTACAGCTGTTTTAATATCATACAGTACAAAAAAAACTATCTCCGCTGAGAGAACACACACACACACCTACACACACACACACACACACACACACACACACACACACAGAATGCTGAAATAAACCAAATACACTTCATTTAGAAATCTTGTGTTATAATTTAATACGGTTCCAATATGTTAACTTTCACAGTACATCAGAGTCAAGAAAAGTAAGTAAACACAAACACACACACTCTCTCTCTCTCTCTCACACACACACACACACACACACACACACACTGGAGCAGTACCCTGCAGTGGGCCGGGCCTTGGAAGTTGTGCCCTTTATCCTGTTATTCACAACTCTTTAAAAAGATCTCTAAGAGTCCCGGAGACATGAAATTATTCAAAGTATTTGGTGAAATCATGAATCTTCTGACACTTTTCCACACGAGAAACTATACCATCATGGAAAATTTGAATTGGGCCGTTAAAGTTTAAGATATCTGACGGCTTTTCCAACATTCAGCCTCAATCAGAACCTCTACAAGTCACTTCAGAAGCTCTTAATAGTTTAGTAATGAGAGAAAAGCAAGAAACTAACAAAATCCAGTCATTTTTAATGAATTAAGGAAATATGAATTGTAATTTTAATGGATTAATTCATCAGTGTGGCAAAAAAAACTCAACTATATCAACCAAAATGATCATTTTAAAGAAAAATGTCTGTAAAATGTGTACCGGTAACTGAAACTGGGATTACCAAATATTACATTCCTTGTTTTTTATCATTCTAATTCTTTGTATGTCATGAAAAAACTGAAATCACTAAATCAGAGCTTCATTCTTTCTGTAAGAAACAAACTCAAAGTCAGGTGGTTTTTAGGTTTCAGACACCTGCGTTAAATAGTTCTGAAATGTTTATTTAGTCCAAAGTGCTATTTCAGGAAGGTATGAAAACAACAACAACATAAAACAAAACAGATCCAAATACAAGAGGCTCCCTGCAGTTTTCTCCTTAACCGGGCCAAAAACAATACAATTTCTCCAAAAAAAGGATCCAAAACATAAATTACAGCACGATAAATATACACACAGGTCCAATAAATACTGTTTGTTATTTTAAAAACAGAGATCGTCCATAGACTGTGAGAGGTCATCACAATTGAAAAACAAAAAAAGCGGTAATGTCATAAAATCTGGATTCTCTGTGTGCAGGTAGAAGTCTGCCAGTGGGGCCAGAACATTTCAGTTCGTTTGTCTGAGGAACTTTCTAGAATAAGGCTCCAATGATATCAAGAAAGTAGTAAAATTACAAGAAATGTTTCTCCTTTTAATAATCTCATTCCAGTTTTGGCGTGTTTATTCAACCAGGGTTTTTGGCTGCTTTAGATTTTTGAAAATCCCTGGAATCATCATGTGGGACCTTTTCCTGACCTCATCGCGGCCGCTGTGTTTTCCTACTGAATCGGCATGTAAGGCCAGCTGAAGCTGCTCCCGGACAGCAGCATGTCTCTGATCAGCGTTTCGATGGGGGTTTTCCCCACCAGACGCACGAAGAAAAGCTGCTCTATGACAGAGGAGGAGACGGTGCGTAGAGACGGCAGGCGAAGCAGAAGCTTCCCAAACCTGTTGGGCTGGTTGGGGTACTGGCTCCTCACGTACTCCTCTAACGCGCACTGGGATTTCTCCTGCAGATTTTCCACATGAGCCACGTCCGACAGGCCGCAAGCATCTGCAGGGTGGAAACATCACAAACAAGGAGCGGGAGAGGAGCAGGTGAAGGTCAGAGGTTCAACAAATAAATCACATTCATGTCTCTGTAAATGTCACATGATGGAGGGAAAAATAGTTGAAAATACTCTGGATTACAACTGTCTTTTTAATCTTTTAAGAACATCTGATATGAAGTTTAAATTTTAAAAAATGTAAACAATAAATCTACTATAAAAAAGTCTTGTGAATTTCTTGTGTTGTTAATTAGTAAAAACTTAGATCAAATTTATGCTTTCGCTTTAAAAATGATGCTTCTTCCATCCTACAGTCTTTAAGTAGTAAGGGAGCTGAGTGTAGGACGCTGTAAAGCTGCAGCAGGACCCAGCTCACCGCAGCGCCGCAGGCCGGATGGCAGCAGGGGTTAAAGAAAGGCTACCGTGTCCCAGTTTGAGGACACGTGTTCAGATGTGCTCATGGGGACTAAAATAGACACACATAGAAGACCTTCTTTTATTTTTTTCCTCTGCTGCTGCTCATCCATTTGATCCATCTCACAATCCAACATCTCAGACTTCAGTGTTAACAGGCTGCAACGTCCACCAAGCTGATATCTGTTTAGACTTAGTACAACTAGACAGAGCTTCTATTTAATCAACCACATGAAACAAGGGCCATATTGTTCATTTAACCACTTTCTATTTCAGCATAAAGTACAAAGGAATAGTCAGTGTTTGACAGCATGTTGATGTGAAGGAATATGGAATAAAATGTTGAATTCCTGCAGGTCAGAGTTCACTTTAGTTCCTTTGTCTTATTAAAGAACTTAACAGGAAAAAACAACTAAACTAAGAGATAAATGTTTGGATAAAAAGTTAAACATTAATACCTTCCATTAGTATTAATATTAATAGATTTACATTATATTATAACATTCGTTTCCCTGAATAAACAAAGCATGCAAACAAAAAGTAAAATGATTCATTGCTGTTTTCTTAGTGAGGACATTATGTATATGAAATATATTCTGATTCAATCAAATCAGTTTTCAGTGGGACTGCAGAATTACCATTAAGTTATTAAAAGCCCCAAATACAAATTTACTGTTATTCTAAACCTCAGGAAAAACAAAACATCTAACTGAAGAGGTACGAATTTAAAACTTGATTCTAAACGACGTGATTCGTCCGTTAACTGGCAGGTCGACCTATAGCTCACTGAAAAAAAATCTAAAATATATTGTATTTGAATAAAATGTTAAATCTTATTATCTTACATTATTACTTCCTTAAAATAAATATTAGCATTGCTATTACAAATGTATATAATATTATAACCCGTATTGCCTCAAATGAACAAAAAAGAATTAAAAAAAACTATAAAACAAAGTTTTTTCTTGGTGTGGAAATATCTGAAATAAGTATTTATCTAAGTCTAGTATCTTTTATATATATTTAATTAGTTTGTTGATTTCTTTAAATGTTTTATTTATTATTAAAATGCTGTAGTTCAATGTTTAAATCACAGAAAAAAGAAATGTGTTTATTTTTTGCAGCTTGATTTTTTTTTACACTATTTTTTTCGTTTCATATCTGTGACGACATTTGACATTTAAAATATATTCTTTAGATAACGAGTTTTAATCAGATTTCACAAACAATTCGAATAATGGAAGGAATAATGAATCCGATTTACTCTGCCTGTTGTATTACATATGAATATTCTGGCTCTTATAGTGATAACGTTTTTAAACTGTGGTTACTGGTGAATGGTGCTGCTGTGGCTCGGTCTCTACCTGTGGTGAACAGCACGATGGCCTTGATGCAGCTGTACTCCGCTGAATCCACCTGCAGCACCTTCAGCTTCTCCACCTGCTCCTGAAAGACCCGGATGTGGTCCATGAAGGCCACCACCCGGTCGGCGGACATCGGGGACGCGTGGAGGCCGGCGGCGGCCAGCAGCGGGGCGACGTGGACCGGCATGGAGCTCTGGGCCGCGTTCAGGACGAACAGTTCGCTCCAGGTGAGGCGCAGGAGGGCCACCTGGTCCGGAACCTGCAGGTCCGGGAAGAACGGGATGTTTCGGGCCCACTCCACGGCGCTGAACAGCATCCGGGCCGCCAGCTCGCAGATGTTCTCAATGCCCATGATGTTGCTGTTCTGCAGGCACTGGGAGCCGAACCTGGAGGTCGGGTAGGGCTCGGCCCGCAGCAGCAGAGAGATGTAGCCGGACAGGTAGGAGTGGCACTGCAGGGGGTCTCCGTTAGTCAGGGCGAACTGTCCGTGGTAAGACTGGGTCGGTAGTCTGCCTCTCTGGACAGCTGCAGCGAGAAAACACGTCAAAATACAGGCGGGAGGGCAGAGAAATAATAATAAAAACTACAAATAAACATCGAACCATTAATAAACCAAACGGACACTTCAGAGGAGCAAAACCGACTCAAAAAGACGAATTAAGGGACATTTCTGAGCTAAAGAGCCTTTAATTGATGTTAATTGGTTTCAAAATCACTTAATTTAATAGGCTGACTGTCATTTCCGTCTTAAACTAGCTTATAGTTGTAACTAAATAAATAATTCAGCCTATGCTCTATGTTAATAGTCTACAAGAACTACTAATATGTTTTAAAATATTTAAAACCTATTCAGGGTCTAAACAACCTAAATAGATTTAAAATAGTCAAATCAGCATGCACAGTTACGGTTAACAATAACAGTAGCTGCAGCTGGGCCTGTATGACCAGCAGACATAATGAACACACACGCACACGCACTGGAAATAAACCCAACGCACTTGAAGGCCACAGTTCGAATAAAAACCGAACCGGGCCTGCTCGTTTCGTTTAGAGACTCTTTGTTTTGTTTGTAACAGCAGCAATAATATCACAACATGCTATATCCTAACTAACACTCAGAAATCTGTATAATCTCTCTCTAAATGCAAGTTCTGCATAGTATATAAATATTAGCCATAGTTAAAAATCATTGTAAACATATTTTATTAGTATTACACGGATAAATGAGGCTATTTTGATATTTACCCAAATGAAGGCCTAGGTCAATACACATCCACTCATGAGTTAGCTAAATGTTGGATCTGTAAAAGTTCTCAAAGGCCAACAAATTAAATAAAACGGAAATTATAAACACATCAAATACAGAGAAAGTGAGTTTTGGAGTCCTTCACTTCCAGGAGGACCAGCCGTACCTTCCCTCCTCATGCCGACTTTGAGGCATTTCTTGAGGCGACAGTACTGGCACTGGTTCCGGTGGTGCTGGTCCACCGGGCAGCTCCTGTTGGCCCTGCAGGTGTAGCTCAGGTTCCTCCTCACGCTGCGCTTAAAGAAACTCTTACATCCTTCACAGGTGAACTGTCCGTAGTGCTTCCCGCTGGATTTGTCCCCGCAAACGATGCACTCGATTTGCTGGCTCTGCTGTTTGTCCACGGAGGACGAGGAGGAGGAGGACGAGGAGGAGGTGCTGGTGGTGGTGGTGGTCGTCGCGGCAGAGGCTCCGGACGGTGCTGGAGCTCCTGCCGCCGCCGTCTGGGTTATTTCCAGAGGGGGAGCCGGGTTCATGTGTCCCGTCATGTCCCCGGGCAGTGACAGCTGGGACACCGGGGAGGACAGGGTCCCCTGGCTGTCCCCCACACCCTCCGCGCTCCTCCACGCTACCATAGCCATACCGATCCTCTCCAAAAGTTAGCGCGCGCAACTTTCCTTTATTTAACACTAGAATTAACGCACACGCTTTAATCTCTCACGCACGTTTAAAGAAACATTGTTCGGCAGAATTGGATCGATCACAAAATGGCCCGAGGTTGAACTCATCTGACCATAAAATCATAATAAACGAAGACTCATCAGTCATTCGTGGAAAAATCCCCCTCCCCCCATTAAAAAAAAAAAAACACGCATCCACTGAAGGAAAGCAGCGAGCAGCGGGACGAGGAGAAGCAGCGGTATTCCACAACAATGTCTGCCGTCTT
>SSNR01000182.1:1102435-1171968 GCA_006937965.1 Callopanchax toddi
CTCCAGACCAGACCTCCCAGACGCTCCCTGGCCAGGAGGAGGGGACGGGGCTGGGTGGATGCTGGTTCTGGTGATGCTCTGCAGAGTGAAGGAAAGTGATGCGCCCGCGCGTCACCGACACGGTCACGTGCGCTTAGAAGGGGGCGGAGTCAGCGCCGAGAGATCTGGGAGCAGAACGATTTGCATAATAAAGTTCTACCTTTGTTTCCTTCAGCTGTGTGTGTGTGTGTGTGTGTGTGTGTGTGTGTGTGTGTGTGTGTGTGTGTGTGTGTGTGTGTGCGCGCGCGCGCACAGAGTGAAGGACAGTTTCAGGAACAGCTGCAGGTATCTGATGCCACCTAGTGTCATCAGCTAATTAAGTCAGCTTTATTTAGAAAACACTTCTCAAACGTGGCTCAAGAGGTGTGATTTTAAAAAACAACAACAATAAAAATCAAACAGCAATGATAAAAACAAGGACACAAAACTGACTAAACAGACATCTACAACAACAGTTTAAAGGTCAGCTAAAATAAATCCACGATAAAAGCATTAAAAACACAAAGGCTAGTTGGTAAAATAGAGTCAAATCTCTGAAAGAAGTTAAAGGCTGTTCATCCTTAAGGAGGAGTTGGTTCCAAAGTGAGGGTCCTGAAAACTAAATGCTCTGCCAGCCGATCTAGACCTAGAGGTTCTAGCTTGGATTGAAGTGTTGGTGCTGAGTTTTAGGGGACAATTAGCTGCTTTTAATAAGAGAGTGCTAGGCAGCTCAGGGATTTGTTTGTAGAACATTAAAATCACTTTTTCTGGTCATGAGAAACCCCCAAAACGGCCTGCCTCAAAGGACACAGAGCGATCTAATACAGCAGATCTTACACGCTCTTTTTAGGCAGAAAATGTCTGACTTTTGACCTTTAACAAGTTGTTCATGCTGGAAACCCTCTAATGTGTTTGAATAAAACACTTCAGTAGAGAAGGACAAAGCTCCTAACGAGAGACTCATCACTAGTTGTTGCCACCAGGAGTGTTACAACCAGTTATTACATTTAGGGCTCAATAAAGTTTCCATATTCTGATTTGGAGAGAATTGTTCCCTTAATAAATGAAATCATTTGCATTCACTCAGGTTTTCTTTGTCTGATATTGATTAGTTGATCTGAAACATTTAAATGGCAAAAAAACCAAAATACCAGAAATTCACCTGCAAGGGGATAAAAACATTCTCACTGTAAATGAACGCATTTAGTTATGAAAATGTCAACTATCAGCTCCAACTCAGTCATCATTTAGCCTTTTGAATTTCTATGAGCTGAAACATTAAAGTGACATAAATACAGATGTTTAGCCTGACAAGAAAGAAAGGTTTGAAATATCTCACTCAGTGGGTAATGAATCTATATGATGTATGAGTTTCACTTTCTGAAACAGGTGACCCAAAATATTGAACTTTTTCCACATAGTTGACATTTTTTGAGAATAGGCTGCTGTAAAAGACCTTGAGAAATTCTGGAGAACTTCTGATCAAAAATCACTTTGAAAAAATAAGAAAGTACAAAGAATTCAGCACTGACTTGAACAACTGGCTAAAAAAACGACTGAAAATGAATCACAGGATCGTTATTCCAGGCTGGGCTAGGCCTCTGATGTTTACACATCCTAACTTTCTGAACCCAGTCATCATGCAGAATGTTTTTATCTGTGACTTTGTTCAGTTTTTTGATTAGAACTCAGTTGGCCTTTATTGTCTTTGTCAGATAAACTGAATCCTCCTTTGCTCTAACAGCCTGTATGTCCAGGTGTTAGTTTGGTCATTCACTGCTGACTCGAGTCCTGAGGCTGAGCGTTGGTTCAGACGCTGCAGTCATCCTGCACCTGCTCTGCTCACTATGAGCTTTACTGAAACTAGAAGCTGGTGTCCAACAGCAATCACGAGAAGAAGTGAAAGATTGATTATTTGTAAAGAAAACACCTTTTTAATAAAACCTTATCAAACAGTAAAAGTTAGACCAAAATACTGGACAATTAAGTGAACCAACCAGAAACAATCAATGCATTTTCCTAAAATACTAAAAAATATATATCATAAAGATGAACCTAAACAGTTTGAAGGGATTAGAAATTCTAATAAGACCACTATAAAATGTCGAGCTCTACTCTAAAAGGTTTAGAAACTTTCTACCATCTGAGCAGCTTTAGCATTTTGAAAGTTATCTCACAAAAATGATGCATCCACTGCAACGGAGTGACCACTTCTGTTTTTGAGTTTGGACTGTGAGACATCCACTCTTTTCACCTGAATGTTTAGGTTGAGTGTTGTGATGTAAAGGTGTAAATATATCCTGTAACATCCCAGACTGCTTCCCTCAGAAAATACAAACAGAGCAGAAACTCCTAAAAGAGCTGTTCATTACTGAACTATTGTTTAAAATCATAATAAAATTAAAATATGACAGAATGAGGAATTATGGTAATAATGATAATGATAATAGTAATAATAATTTTATTGTTATTAGAGTTTAGAGCAAATAAACTTTCATTTTCTCCCAGTCTGATGTGATACACAGACCTTGTCTGATCTGTCAGCTGTCAGTAATTTGCTGTCAACAAATTACTCTGACAACACTCTTTTTTTACCTTGCTTAGTATCTTTAAAGCGGACTCATGATCCTTTTAGTGTTTATAAGGTCTTTTTGCAGCCATTTTCAATTATTGAATAATAATGAACTCCCAAAATGATTTATGCACATCCAGTGAGGGCATCTTGTGGAATCGGTTAAAACTTGGAGCATAAGTGGTGGAATTAAGGTTAATATCATCTGTGTGCCTTAGAAAGAATGAAGGTATTAAACTGCTTTCCTTATTTGTTTCTTATATTTTGAGATAATAGCAAATACCTGTTGTCATAGTGCACAAAGTCCTGAGGAAATCAAATCACTCACTGTAGGTTATTTATTTGGGTTGAGAAGAATTGAAAATGGTAAATGGCCTGTATTTATAGAGCGCCTTCTAGAGTGTCTTTTTCACACTCCCCAAAGCGCTGTACAACACAACAGTCATTCACCCATTCACACACACACACTGGTGGGGATAAACTACTTTTTTGTAGTCTCAGCTGCCCTGGGGCACACTGACAGAGGCGGGGGTGCCATGCACCGCCAAGTCTCAAGACTTTGAGATTCTGTTATCTTAAATGATGTTATTAATTCACAGTTGTTTCCAAAGCATCATCACTGGTCTAACAGTGAGATTAGATTCCTGTTCCAGTGCTTTTTATTACATAAAGTTCATTCTTCATGACAGCTCCAGCTATGCACATTAGGGCCAGTCAGTTAAAAGAAGAGTCTACAGTAGATTAATGGGGTGACCGTGGTTCAGGGGTAGAGAGGTTGTTCATCAGGGTTCAATCCCAGGCCCAAGCCATGTGTCGATGTATCCTTGGGCAAGATACTGAACCCCAACTGCCTCCTGGGGGCTGTGAAACTGGCTGCCCTCTGCTCCTCAGGGATGGGTCAAATACAGAAAACTAATTCCATGCTGTACTGAGGTATGTGGACACAAATCAATCCCCCTTTCCCCCATAAATAAGTTGAAATGAGAAAAAAGTCAAGTATTGTATTTTGAGGATAAATAAGATTTAAAGTGGAATTAAAAACTAAACCAGCCCTGGAGCAAATACCTACATTATGTCTGAATAATAAAGGACTTCCTTCAGTACGTACACTGGAGCGGAACACAACCAACTTCCCAGAATTCCTTTAGGCTGCAGCATGAGTTGAACTGGTGAATCATATTAATGAAGAAACTTTGAAGGGCCCTGCCACTTGGAGCATCATTTTAAAACACATCAAGAAAAAACACTGCAGAACCTCGGAGACATCCTCAGCCAATCAGAGAGCTGGATTTTTCTACCTTTAGAGGAGCAGAAAGCGTCTGTGACAGGTAGTCGTACAGTTTGAACAGATGGCAGCTGTACGAAAACAATAAGGTTTATAAAAATATCTAAACTGTGACAGACGAGAGGCTTCATGGTTACTTGGATGGATTTTTGTGGGAGATGTGATTTTAGATAAATGAGGAATAACCCGCTGTTAGGAGAAAGGATTTGATTAACACCTTTTGGAGTGCATTTATAATCAAACTGTGGGGATTTTAGTCTACTTGGAGGTGAATATCAATATGTGCAGGACCCCAATTATTTTATAAGCTGCAGATGTTTTGAGGTCAGTGTGAATGATTGAGACTCTTATTGTGAAGGACTGAAGGGAGTTCTGTGAGTTCCAGGTGCTGCTGTAGAAGGAAAGACTGTTTCAATAAAATGTCTTGTTTTTAATGGTTTATTCTGCTAAACCTCAACCACCACTGGTTACAGTGGTGATAAAAATTGAACACATTCAACCTGGTTCAGGAGAAAAGTGGTGTTTTCTTCCTTTGACTATTGTTGTTAGATGGTATTTTGGTGTTTTTCTTAACATTTCAACATCTTTTCATGGAGTCTAAACTACAGACCTGTCTCTACCAAAGGGGAAGCAACACTTGATAATTTTTCTTTAATTATTGCATTTGAGTACCTGGTATTTCAGTTAAACACACTGCAAGTGGAGACTTTATGAGAATAAATTCAATTGACCAAAACCAACTGAATGCTGGGAAATATGTTTTAAAGTTTCTAAATAACTTTAATTCAAATACATGTTATTTCTCCAAATAAAAAATAAATAAACTTTTTTGGTCACAGCAGGATGAGACACAAGAAAGAGGAATCCCCCCCCCCCCAGCATTCCACTTTTTTACAGACGAAGTGACGTCATCTCATGTGTTTTTGACTCTGTTAGCTTCTGGCTGCTAACCCTGGCAGCCACTGAAATCAAAGTGCAACCTTTCAGGCTGTTAATCGGGGTCAGCTCCTGGTCAGAGAGCAACAATAGTTAGTTGGATTATCTTACTCCATCCACTGCTTCACCTGTGCCCGCTGATCCATCTCTCACCTTTAATTAACCCTGGACCGCTAACCTCTGGCTTGCTCAGAGCAGCCGCTGCTGCATTCTCCATCAGGCAGATTTCATGCATGAGAGACACATTGTGTTACAGGTCAGTGTGCAATAATAACGCAGCGCCCAACGGTCCTCCCTGTTAGGAACAGATTCATCCTGGTGAAACATCGGGATCCTGATGAGGACTTGTACAAAGTCCTACTTAACCTCTAACCCCATTCAGGCTAGAACTCATTATCTGGCACAGGATTAACCCACATAGCTTAGTAAATGATCTAAATACATACAACTCAGCTTTGTACTGAGCCGCAGTCTGTTGAAAAAAACAGAATTCAACCGATGGAAATAATTTAAACTGTTGCATGGACACTTTTAGGTATAGAGTAATTATTTCTGCATTTTCTTGAACCCTTTAAGTGGCAGGTCAACCACCTGGTGGGGAACATTTTAGTCATGAAACACTGAACTTTAATGAAAATAAAGACTAGGACTAGGACTCAGAGGGTTGTCCTGCTCCTGTTGGGTCAATTTGTCATTAGCTCTGATCAGAGAGATGACAGACTGCTGTCTAAAGCTGTTTGTTCTGAACTTTTTTTATGTAAAGTTTTAAACCACCTCCAATTTCACATTTCAAGCTATTTTAAATAGATCTATCTGGTCATCTGCAGCCAAAATTAGCTTCTGGCTGGAAGTTCATAATGTTTCTGCAAACAAAAGTTAGAAATATAAAACTTGTAGTCATGTAAACTAAAGGTTTAAAAATAGCATTTACAGAAAGTGCTGTGAAACTGAGACTGGGATTGTTTTAAGACCTGTTGTTCCCATAACTGTTTCATTAATCTCTACTTCTCCAGACTGAGGCCATTTTGCAGAAAACCCAGTTAGTTCTGTTCACCATGAGAACGAGGATACCTGCTCCCTAGAGCTAGAACATATAGATACAGATGCACCTTTGTTCCATGTGAGGTAGAGGCATCAATCTGTAATTCCTAATGTGCATTTTAATATTTACCCTCACCAAACCTGGTACTGTTTTAAATTAGAGACTGGTTGTGCTACTCTTTGTTGTTGTTGTTGTGTTGTTGCTATGTTTCCCTTTTAGGTGAGATATTAATTGTTCATAATCTTTCCAAAGAAACTCACCTCAGTCAGAGTAAATCACAGGTAAAACGTTTGGGGCTGATTTTAGACTAATTCTGACTTTGAAAAGCAGATAAACATTTTAAAGCCTGACACAGAAAATAATAATTAGAAAACTTTAAAGATTTGTAAAATTATACACTGATGTTAATATAACAATCATTTACTTTTATATTACATTTATTTGACAATTGTATAATGATGCAACAGTAATAAAAACTAAAATATGTACACCTGCCATCATCAGTGTTGAAATCATCCACCAGAGGGCAGAAAACCTGTATAGAGTCTATACAGCAGCTTTTTGAGGAAAATACCAATCTTGTTAAAAAGACAGAGCTCCTATAAACGTATAAATATGTGCATCAGATATGAAATGCCTGGTGTTAAAGGGTTAACGGCTTTTACAAACTGAGTTTTTTTTATTTAAAGTGAAGTGGTTTTTTGTGATTTTGAGAGAGTGATTCATGCTTTCACCACCTGCCAGCTGGACCACTGTATTCTGGTGTTAGTCAGACCTCTCTGGTTCAGAATGCTGCTGCCAGACTTTAACACCCACTAGGAAGCCTGATCACGTCTCGCTGCTTTTCACTGGCTTCCTGTTTGTGTTAAAATCAAATACCGGTGCTTCAGGTCCTATACCTGCTGGATCTGCAGACTTAACTCTGAGGTCTGACAATGATCCTCCTCTGGTGTTTCTGAGGACGAGGCTGGTGCTCAGAGGTGATCGAGGCACCAAAACTGTTCAACCAACTTCTCCTCCACATCAGACAGATACCTCTGTGGCTAACTCTAAATCCCTTTATTAAACTAATTTTTACTCATTGGAAGTTTTACCATTTGTACCTTCAGTCATTTTATTGTTTGAATGACCTGTTTTTTTTTCCATATGGCGGTTTGCTGTCACTGATTTTCCCTCTTCAAAAACTCCTACGAGCTAATAGGACAGGCTAGCTGTTCTAAGTCCTGATGAGTGAATTTATACCTTAAACAGTGAAAAGTCTTTGTTATTGTTGTAGCAGAATGTTAGAGGAACACTTAAGCTGTTGATTGAATACTTTGGATCATGTAGTTTAACCCGTTTTGAAGATTTTTTTGTTACTTTTCCTTAAAACGCCTGGCGGCCTATGGGAGTTTTGTGTGAGTGGCCTAAAATCGTAATTTAACTTATTCTGATGGGACATATCAGTGGATTTGACTTTGTTTTGCTGTTAATTCATTTCATTAGTTGAGCTGATTGTCGTGACTTGCTTGGTTAGTGTTTGTTGTCTGAATTGTAACATTAATTATCTGACTGTGTTAGAGATGGATTTGTGGTGTCAGTAGAAAGCTAATTGTGAATATTAAGTTGTGTTTCTGACCTTGTGTAGGTCAGGTTGTTTTTTCCTTGAAACTCTTACTTCTGTTGTGACCACATTGTGGTTGTTTTTTATTGTTATTTGTATCTGATTATATTGATATGATTTTAAGGTCTCCTTATGAAGACTTTATGATTTCTATATTGTTTGATAATTAGACGTAATGATGCCACATTTTTAGTGAATTGGTGGTAGGGATTTTTACCAGCAAAATATTCATTCAGATGAAAATATTTTGCTTCATTCTCTGGTGAAATGTGATTTTTTTTTTGCACATCTGAAAACGATGGATGTTGTAGGTCTGTCGTGGTTGACACGTCTCTGCAACATTGCGTGGTCATCGGGGGCAGTTCCTGTGGAGTGGCAGACCGGGGTGGTGGTTCCCATTTTTAAGAAGGGGGACCAGAGGGTGTGTTCCAACTATAGGGGGATCACACTCCTCAGCCTCCCTGGAAAGGTCTACTCCAGGGTACTGGAGAGGAGGGTCCGGTCGATGGTTGAACCTCAGATAGAAGAGGAGCAATGTGGTTTTCGTCCTGGTTGTGGAACTGTGGACCAGCTCTTTACCCTTGCTAGGGTGATGGAGGGGTCATGGGAGTTTGCCCAACCAATCCACATGTGTTTTGTGGATTTGGAGAAGGCTTATGACCGTGTCCCCAGGGACACCCTGTGGGGGACGCTCCAGGAGTACGGGGTGGATGGTCTTTTGTTAAGGGCCATTCAGTCCCTGTACCAGAGGAGTGTGAGTCTGGTCCGCATAGCCGGCAGTAAGTCGGACCTGTTCCCAGTGAGGGTTGGACTCCGCCAGGGCTGCCCTTTGTCACCGGTCCTGTTCATAATCTTTATGGACAGGATTTCTAGGCACAGCCGTGGTGTGGAGGGTGTTGAGTTTGGTGGCAGGAGAATCTCGTCTCAGCTTTTTGTGGATGATGTGGTCCTCCTAGCTTCATCAGGCTCTGACCTACAGCTCTTGCTGGGGAGGTTTGCAGCCTGGGAGCGGCTGGGATGAGGATCAGCACCTCCAAGTCTGAGGCCATGGTTCTTGACCGGAAAAAGATGGCTTGCCAACTCCAGGTTGGGAGAGAGGTCCTGCCCCAGGTGGAGGAGTTTAAGTATCTCGGGGTCTTGTTCACGAGTGAAGGAAGGAGGGAGATCGACAGGCGGATTGGGGCAGCGTCTGCAGTGATGGACGCTGAACCGGTCTGTTGTGGTGAAGAAGGAGTTGAGCCGGTAAGCAAGGCTCTCGATTTACCGCTCGATCTACGTCCCAATCCTCACCTGGTCATGAGCTCTGGGTAATGACCGAAAGAACGAGATCACGGATACAAGCGACTGAAATGAGTTTTCTTTGCAGGGTGTCCGGGCTCAGCCTTAGAGATAGGGCGAGGAGCTCCAGGAGGGACTAGGAGTAGAGCCGCTGCTCCTCCACATTGAAAGGAGTCAGTTGAGGTGGTTCAGGCATCTGGTCAGGATGCCTCCTGGACGCCTCCCTCAGGAGGTGTTTCAGGCATGTCCTGCTGGCAGGAGGCCCCCAGGTCGACCCAGGACAAGCTGGAGGAAATACATCTTCAGGTTGACCTGGGAACACCTGGGTGTTCCAGCTGAGGAGCTGGTGGACTTGGCCGAGGAGAGGATGGCCTGGGCTGCCCGACTTGGGATGCTGCCCCCGCAACCTGAACCCAGATAAGCAGAGGAAGGCGAGGCGAGGCTATGACTAAACGTCAGCAGGTTTACAGGTAAATATTGACAGAAAAAAATCCCTAATTTGAAGCTTTAAAAGTTCCCAGTATAAATGTCCACATGGAGCCCTACAGGTAGGTCAGCTGATCTAGTTTTAACACAATATTCAAATAAAAAAAAAAAAAAACTACTATCAGGAACCTGCTTTTTCTCCACGAACACAACGTCCTCAATTTGTGGAAGTTCAAAAGGAAAACAGGTTTATTCCACCTAAACTCAAATTCACAACCCAACTCCCAACAATGTTAAACCCTTCATGGTTTGACAACTGCAAGAAAAATGAAAAATTGTGAAAAAGTCCTGTCTCACTTGAAAAAACAGAGACTTGTCAGTCTGAGGACCAGGAACCTGCTTTTTCTCCAGAGACACAAAGTCCTCAAATCATGAACAATCAAGAGGAAACCAAGTTTTCTCCATTTAAACCAAAATTTACAACCCAACTCCCAACGTTTGAACCGTCATGGTTTAACAACTGTAAGGGAAAGGAAAGAAGTCCTGTCTCACTTGAAGAAACAGAGACTCGTCAGTCTGAGGAAATCTCTCAGGAACCTACTTTTCCTCCAGAGACACAAAGTCCTCAAATCGTTGAAATTCAATAGGAAACCAGCTTTTCTCCACTTAAACCAGAAATGACGACCAAAGCCTCACAAATGGTTAAACTTTCATGGTTTAACAACTGTGAGAAAAATTGCAAACTGTGTACAAATCCTGTCTCACTTGAAGAAATATTGACTCGTCAATCTGAGGACATCTATCAGGAACCTCCTTTTTCTCCAGGGACACAAAGTCCTCAGATTGTGGAAATTTAAAAAGAAGCCAGTTTTTCATTGTGTTGACGCTGACAGGAGAGAAAACTGAGTTTGTTGGGAAAAAGTCTGAAAGACCTGCAAATAAATCATCATTTAAAAGAGGGTCTCAAGCAGTGGAGGACTGGTGATCTGGAGACCAGACCCGGTGGCCTGCCCGCTGATCTGGCCCGCTCAGTTACTGCCTACGTTCAGGACGTGGTTGATAAATAAATAAACAATCCGTCATGTCAGGGCATCTGCCCTCCTGATGCTCACAGAAACACAGCAAAGCTGGGCCTGTCATTAGCTCATTACCCGTTTTGTAATCGGTTAATGTTAATCTTATGTGGAGACATAATGTTAACATGGACCAACAAACAAACTCCCGCCCATATGCAGGGGCAGGCAGGCATCTTCATGCAGTTGCTTTCATGCATAAAGAGCGCTCATTAAGAAGTGCTCTTTAGTATTTTTATCAGTATTTTTCATGGTTAACTGGTGACTAAAATAGTGCACATTAATTTCCAGGTTGTGGTAAATGTGCTGACAAAGAAGCTGACAGTCATACAGCAGAAGATGGCGCTGACATTTTCCCTCAGATGGAGAGAGGTCGTTGAATGTCAACCTATGGTGTCTGAGGTCCAGGAGAGATGGCCTGCACCATTTTCCTCTGAGGAGGTAAGGGTGTCCTAATTTATTCACTAGTTATTCCAATTAGGCACAAGTTATACTAGATTGACTATAACTGAAGTAGTACTTGTATGTAGAACTAGTATTTGTTGGGGTAATCCATTGACAGACTGTATTATACCTTGCACTACCACTCCACTTTAAGCCCATGCCAGTGTTACATCAAAATCTGTGACCCATTAGATTCTTTGACCTGTCCTGATATTCTAACCCTGGACATTTCACACCTATAGAAGCCCATTTCTGCCAGTAAAGAAAAGAGTCCCCATGCTAAATTGAAATTGCAAAAAACAAAGTCAATCTCATAATCTTGACTTGGCATAATTTTTTTTCTTTTACTGGAGGAAATAATGCTTTTATAGACTGAGATGGTCAGGGGAAAATACTAAGGCGGGTCAAAGAATCTGGTTGGTCACATATTTTGGTGCGACATAGAACTTGATAATGAGCATTTACATATCATGCTGGTTTTTGTGGAGAGTGTTTCTATTCCTGTGCTAAAGACCTATTCATGAGAGCTGTTTGAAGCAGGTTCTGCTGTTGATAACAGTCAGACATGAACATGGTGCAGACTGCACAGGACAGCTACCCTGGAATTTTTCTGTGCTGAATAAATGACAATATTTTTTTGATTGTCTTGTTTAGATGTCTGAAGAATTTCACCAAATCACAAGCAAAGACCTCCTGGGGACTTTCACAGCATCCCTTGACAAATGTGTGCCTGGCCTGCTGAAACGGTACCGGTCTAAGAAGGGAGCTCTGGGTGAGAAGATGGAAGACCTCCTGGATAAACTTGATGAACAGGTGAGTGAAGTGCTACTTAGAATAATGTGCTTTTCTCATAACAGGGACAGAAAATTTTCTCTATGTTCTTATTCGAAGGTTTTTGATTTAACAGAATTTGAATTTGTAAAAGTAAAGTAAAATTGTTAACATGTTTCCAGTGTTGTTTTTCTTATTTTACATGTTGCTGGATCTGACTTATGCGTTGTCTTCATTACTATGAAAGACTTCTGATTTTGCATTGTGTATAAGTACACTATGTTACTATACTAATTGAAATGCTTATTTTCCACTGAATACTCTTTAGACATCTGACGTTGTGTCCCACTGAAAGACAGCAGCACAGAGAGGCCGGCCCATTTTCCTCCAAGAAGATGCAACAGAGGTTTTCCTGAAGTGCTTGGTAACTAAGTACCAAAAAAGTAATGCAAGTAAAACTAATTCCTAATTCCAATGAGATGTTTTAAAGAATAAGTTCTTCCAAAATGGAACTATACACCTCCTCAGTGCAGACCAGGTCATTTAATGGTGAGGATTGCAGTTGTCTATAACTCTCACTCCCGTTTTTCTGCTGAGAAGCAGCTGGGTTAATGGGTGTTTATAGCAGAAAATACTATTGTGCAAAACTCATCACAAGGTTGATAGTTGAAAGCTACTATGTCATTAATTAAAGAAAAAAAAAGCTTTTTCTTTATTAAACCTCCAGTTAAATGACTAGCATGGAACGGGGGTTTAAGTTTAAATCTGTAGAAATGTATTTTGTCTTTAGTTTTTTTAGCTATTATTAATTCATCTGTTACTTTTCTTCAGGACACTGATATTCTGGAACCAGTGTTGAACGGTGCATCTGTTGCCATCCTCACCATCCCACTAGATGACGATGTGGGTACGTCTGTACGAGACCAGGCAGGTGTGCTGGAAGGGGACATCGTGCTGCGTAACATTCCACACCTCTCTACTGCCTTGGCTTACCTCTCTGGCCTTCTGTATGTCCTCAACATTGATTATCCAAAACAGATGAGTTATAACTTTGAAGCAATCTTTTTTGAGCTTGGTGGCCCTCGATGCTCACAGCGCATAAAGACTCTGAAAACAAAGCTTCTGCTGTGACTGCTAATAGGGAAGCCAGACATGACTTTAACTTGTGTTCTTTAGCCTGTTTAAGTGCATTGTTTTGAGTCATGTAAAAAAAGTAATTAGACCCCTTTGCCTCTGATCAAGTCATTCACCTGTTACCAAGAGATTCATATTTAGTGTTTGACCTGTTCAAACTCATTATGGTATTTTTCAAGTAAAACTAATGTATGTATGCAAAAAAGAAAAGAACATCACATCTGTTTCAACTGTCATAAGGATGATGGACGATTCTATTTTTAGAGGAACGGAGACTAGATCATATGTAGCTGCAGAGTGAATGTTGTTGAACCCCCTTGCAGACAATCTTTATACGTTTTGCTCATCCACTAAAAAGTTCCCACTCAGTGTGGGGGGAGTTTGCTCATGAGAACCTTTTCTGTTCTGTTCTAGAACAGAAAAAGTTCTCATCAAAAGCCATGACATCACATGAACTCTAGCACTTACAATGGAGGTAAATTCTAACACATTTAACCTTCATTTTGACTGCCGGGTCAAATTGACCCAAACTCTATCTGTGTAATGGTAACATGCAGGGGGTGTTCCACATGTGTGAAATGAACCATTTTTATTTCATATGTTATTTACTCTAATTAAGCAAGAAGTTTCATGCAAAAAAAAATAATGTTAACTATTTTTTCAGGATTTTTGAAAATTAAAATGGGTCAATTTGACCCGCAACATAACAGGAGGGTTAAGGAAACGTGGGACTCTCCCACTTTCTGCCTTCTTTTTAATTGTGTTCAGGTTTTAATCAGATTTCAGCCCTTTTGATTTAAGTGAGTTTATTCAGTTTTATCTGTCCTGATCTTTCCTCCTTGATCTAATTTTCTGCTTCTGTTCTTCAAGTTATTTGCCTCTTCAGCTCTTATTCTTGCTATCAGGTTGTTCATTTTTAAATCACCAAACTAAATCAGCTAATCTCAATATACAGTACTCCATCAGTTTTCAGCTTTTTATTCAGCACTTAGCATTCAAAAAACGTTTCAGCAACAAATTCAACTTTCTCTACTTGTCCTGTATTTGTTTATCTTTTGCTGTTTCTGTGCATCACTTTGGTCAATGAAAGGTGTTTAAAAAATAAAGTTTGAGATATAACTTTTAAAAATTTAAGATAAAACTAACAACTCTATAAAATATATCTAATGGGGAAAATAAACAAAATTAGCTTCACTTCTATGTCAGCTATAAAATTTGATATAATCTTATGAAAATGTTCATTCTTCAGCATTCGGGTTTTTTCTAAAAGCTTCAGCTTCATGGGTTTTTCCACCTTTTGAGTGAGATCAGATTTAAGATTAAGTCTTAAAAAATGCAGAGCCGGATTTTATGCGACCTGATTTTATTTGAATAAGTGAACAATCGGGCCCCATGTTCCCTTCGGACGTCTCTTGGATGTTTTCTATGTGACCCAGCTGAAGTATCGGAGTCATTTTCTGACAGCTCTCCTTGATTTTTTGCCTTCAGTTTCTCCTTTGTGATTTTTTAACCACTCATCCTTCGTAGACTCTCGCTTAGAGACCTCCCCAGATGACAGCCCTCTGGCTCTGGGTCCAGACTTTGTGAGGCCGCTCATCCTCTTTTATGAATGCAGGAATCCAGGTGTTGTTGTTTTCTGCAGCTTGTTTGAGATGCTGCTCCATCTGGCTGGAACATGAAGGATACAAATGGAGGTCCATGAAAATAGAATCCATCTGATCAGAACCACATTTTAGAGACTCAATCACTAACAGGTCCCAGACAGAGAAAGGTAACGATATGAAAACATTAAACTATTTTCAGGAAATATTTAGAACAAAGCAAGAACCTTTTCATAAAACATCACAGGGTTTTTGTACTATAGCTGACATTAAAGTCTGTCCTTTCTTTTTATTTCAGGGTTTTGCTGTTTTAACTTTGTCATTTTACACTTTCTGCTGATTTGAAGGCTTGAATAAGATTTAACTGCTCTATCAACAGCATCTACTCTTATATTTTCAAGCAGGCGTGTTTTTTGTGTCCGTAGGAGGTAAATGAGTGTTTCAGGAGATGCTTTGCCGTTCAGTTTGTGAGCAGTGGTGGGAAAGTGTGACCAGAAGGAGGATTTGGCGTCCTCAGGTTGTAACTGATCTGTTGATCTGTGGCTACATGCTGCTAAAGGAGATGTAGGGTTTCTGTGATGCTACATCCGATCACGCTGCTGCTTTGGCTGAAGGCTTTAGTAAAATGGCACAGAAACTCAAAAAACATGAAACTCAAAAACCTTATATGGGGCTGTTCAAGGTCAGATGATGGAGATGACTTTAATTCAGAGGGACTGCTCTTCTGCATCTGTCTGCAACGAAGGAGAAGTAACATGAAGCAGGTTGCATGTGCGGTCCTTTAGAAAAGACATTAAGAATGCAAAACTGAATGTACTGTTTCTATTTGGCATTTAAATGAGGAAATGGTGAGATGTTGTAACCACTCTGCTCTGCACCACCCACTTAACACTTTGTGCTTCAACACGACAAAGACACAAACACTCCCAGTTTTCCAGCAGGGTGTCATTCAGAGCCCCTCACAGCAGCTCAGTTCCTCATCCTGGAAACTGCTCAGTGCTGTGATTGATTATTATATTTGTATCTATTCATAGAGGCCAGATTCATCATTCCAATTTGTCAAGTTTCTGGAGTGCCGGGTTAATTATGTGCAGGAAGGCCAGAAAAAGGAGGACAGCCCCTGTTTAGGCTCATCTGAGGTTTTCCTTCCTCACCTTGTTGCCAAACGAGCAGCCAAAGCTTCACTGGGCTACAGGAGCCGCTTGGCACCATGGGTAATTAGTGTGATGAATGCCTTAGCAGAACAAATAGTGGCAGTCGGCTGTCTCGCTCATCGCGTGGCTGTGCTGTCAAAGCGCTGTGGCTGCAGGCTCATCAGGGAAATGGATGATTGTGCAACAGAACCATCCCTCAACCAACAGCACCACCACAGAGCCGGAAACTGAGTTTTCTTCTTGGTTTTATTATTCTGAAGAAAAATGGACAGTTCAGTAAATTTTGAAAGGATCTATGTTGGTTATGGATGTCAAATATATATTCGGAGGTTGCCGATATCAGCGAAATCTTGAAATATACAACTTCAATTCAATAATCACAAGAAATTCTGTATTCTTCTAAATGTTTTTACCCCCCCCCCCCCCCCCCCCCCCCATGCACACCTCTACACGTTCTCCTAGGAATGCACATGTAGATATGCAAAAATCCTGATGCTTATCCTCAGTGGGATTCGTTTTCATGCCTGAGCTGTAGAGCTGTCCCTGCAGAAATGATGGATCACATTATTAGATTAGAGAAAGAGTAAGGACAACTAGCAGCTGGATTTGCAATTCACAGCCTACTTTGAATACGGACCTTTTCTGTGTGAAAGGAATAAGCATAATTGGGTCCATGTAGCAGAGCTGCAGGGTTTTTTTCAACAGTGTGGGGAACCTCGCAGTAAATCAGGTCAGCTGTCTAAACCACGTCACAAGACGAGGCATCATCAGAGCGGTCTGTTTGCACGCTGCTGAATGGAGAGTCCACATTTTAATTCCTCCAAGAAATGAAGAACATCTAGGTGTTTGGCCTCCTGGATGAGACAGGAGCAGATCATGCTACCAGCTAATGGCTCATACTTACTCTGTGCCTCCACTTTTCAACCCACTTTGACAGCAAATGTATGGGAGATTCTCAGCCATGTCATTCAATTCACAGATGTTGAACAGGATGACTGTCACAGACAGGCGCCCCATAGTAATATCACAAATATACAAGCTGAGTGAAGTGTTTTGATGGCATCCAGACTGAAGGTTACCAGAGCATGAGAGACGGGCGATGTTGTGGAAAGGTTATTTCTGGGTTCAAGGGGTGAGACTTTGGGGATGTGGACACGTCACTTCAGCAGAGTCCACGGGTCAATGTGAAGACAAGTGGAAGACACATTTCTCTGTCAGCATGCAGAAAGCCTGCACGGGTTAAGGCTTTTGTCATGAAGTCCCAAGTCATTGAGTCAATAGCCAAGGAACATGACACAACCTCTAACAGTCACTCGGCATCAAGCGGAACAGGGAATGGCATGCTTTCCATTTCACTGCACCGTGGCCCTGGCAGGACCCCGTCTGCACTTGAGAGACAGGAGAGGTCTCATGCCAGGCGCTCGCTTTGAAGCAATGCTGCAGCTTGGCCCCAAACACGTTCATCACTTCCTTAAAGCACGGGCACATGGTGAGTCACCGGTCAATCCATAACCTCAGCTATTATCTCCGCTGGCTGCTGTGACACGCTGAGGGCTGTGTGTGTGTGTGTGTGTGTGTGTGTGTGTGTGTGTGTGTGTGTGTGTGTGTGTGTGTGACCAGAGGGCTTAGATGAGAGAAAATGAGATCACAGCAAAGCACAAGCACATTCTGATTGAACTGATGTCAGGATTTATCTTCCTCTGTCAGTGAATTTAGGCGGACCCCGTCTGACCTAATAACTGGCCCTTTATCACAAGCATGCCTCTACATGTGTTTAGCAACAACAGGGCAGTTTGTTCCCGTCTCACCATCTGAAGCATCCTCACCACACAGAGTGGATACGCTGAGTTATTGTTTGATCGAGACTTGTGAAAAAAGGAATCAAAAGCTTCCCTCTCTTTGCTAATTTCCATCTGTGGATGTGCCATGTCTAAGACCCACCGATAAAGCTAATATTTCGTGTCTCCAATTCTCATTTTAAGCACCAAATTTAATCAGCGGGTTGATCCAAAGCATGAAATCTCAGCAACAAGCAGAGGATTCTGTGCCTAGAAGTAACGTCAGCTGAAACAGCAAAGTGGCATCATGGGTGGCTGCTGCCGTTACGTGACTTCACCCACAGAGTGAGGCGCTAACAGTGCAGCTACTTAGCTGGGTGATATGAGGATCTACAGTCTGTGCAAGCAGCCTGCCTCCAGATTTAATAACATAAGCATACTGTGAATATTTCAATGTAGAAGCTAATTCTGGCAATAAAGTTTATTTTTCCATAAAATCAATGGCTGCACGGTTCTGCTGCAGTGGTTTGATTGGAAATGAATGAGACAGAAGTCACTTTATGTGCAACATTCCACATCAGTGGATCATCTGCACATGTTGTAACTACCTGGTATCTTGAATTTATAATCGTCATCATTATCTTTACTGCTACAAACAGCTAATGTAGTGCACTGCATAATTACAGTCTTCATTCTGTAGTTCATATTTTTATTTCTATCCTTTTAGAAATCTTTTATTGTTAGTGTTCCTTATCTTCTTTTGTGTGGGGAAACGTGTTTCAGTGCATATAAAGCTTTGAATCTTGAATCAGTGGTAAGTAAACAGTGTCTCCTCAATAAGGAATGCTACTGGCTGTCCTAAAAGCCACTAAATGGTTTTAAATGATGTCACCTCTTTATTTGTAAAATTGACTGAGAACTTGTGATGAAACTGACCCAGGATGTGTGTGTGTTTCTTCTGAATCCTCGCCAGTTGTTATTATTAAAAGTTTTTATCTTTTTTCTCTCAAATAGCAGAAGTCTGGATTTAATTCACGTTTCTCATCATGACAACCTCAGGCCACTCATTAACACCGAAATAAACCCATGGTGGTCATTTTTATGAGGTTCACACATAAGTAACCAACAATTCCTAAAAGAGATTACTTTTGTTTGTTTTTCCATTTGATGACCCAAATGATCTCAAACAGATGCATGCAATGACAATCCGAGCTTTCCTGCTAATTACCAAGAACAAAAAGGTCAAAACTGAAAAGAAAAATATTATATTTAATGTATTTACAATAAACATACAATCATCATTTCATCTCCAAAAAATATACAGAAAATTAAAGCTTTTAAATAAAAAACTCATCCAACAAAATGAAAATCATTCCAGAGAAATCAGAGGGAGTATCTAAAAATATTAAGTCAAGCTTTGAAAATATAGGAGATATTTTCTTATTTCAACACTCTGTCACTTTTCATGGGTCTCCTGAAAACAGTCTTTGAAGTCACACACTGAATACCACCAGTATAAGCAGACATGCCCATTTAAAACCACGAACATGGTTAGCATGTGGTTTCACTTAAATCAAAGGCAACATGCTGAGGCTCAAACCAAAGATTACGTTTAGATGAAGAGTTTCCTGCTTTTAGAAGCATTGTAAATCAAATTTTAAATAAACTAACAATAACTGTGGGTAAAATGCAACCCTTTAGATCAGAGTTTGGCCAGTAAACTCTTCATATGCCAGTAATCTAGTCACTAAAGATCCACTGTAAAGTCAACCACGAAGCAAGGCCTTCAAAAGAGATTCATGAGAAAAATAGGAGGTAAAAAACATTAATGCTGTAAAGTTATTTTCTCATCACAAGGCAAAACATCTCAAGCACATTTACGTGTCAAAAGAAACAGTCCTGTTGCCACAGGTCAAAGGAAAGGTCAAGCGAGTGCGGTCACACCTGCCAACGCATTGGACACACTTAGAATGTTTCGTTGTTGTTCTTGCGAGTGGTGGATGCTGCTGTTGATATGGCACAACGTGGCTCCTGTCAGAGCGTCTCGGAGAAGAGCTGCGAGGATGCGATCGGTAGGTTTTGGCTGATTTTCTGCAACTTGTTTTTGTTTTTATACACGCTCGGCATTGGTGCAGCTTCAAGCAAAGTTTTGACTGCATGTGGAGCAAAGACGAGACCCGCACTGGTAGAAAAGTCCTAGATATTAACAGTTATTTTGTGTCACATGTTGCTGTTTTTTAGATCGACGTACAATAGTTTATAGGCGGTTTGGGACACTTTTGCTTGACATGATGAAAATAGATCACTGCAGAGAGGCTACAAAGGACTGGAGGAGCTGCAGTGTATAAAGACTGACTCTCCTCAGGACGGTACAGAACACTTTGACTGAGTCACTTTGGCACTTGTATGGCACTACTATGTACAAGACTAGGACTCAATATGATGATGTCAGAGACAAACCACCTGTTCGAGGTGCTGTAGAGGAGGTGGTGGCCAGAATATTAGTTTTCACTCTCCTGCCAGTAAGAAAACCTTCAAACCAAAGTTTTAAATCTCTAAACGTTTCATCTTTAGCTCCCAGTAGAGGCCGGTCTTACCAGCACACACTGTCTAATTATTATGTGCATTCGGCAGTAATCTAAGGAAAACATTAAGAATTCGTATGTTTGTAGTATCATGGTGTACTGATACTCACACACTCGCTTCACAACAAAATCCAGCAGATCTATAGGTAGGTCCATTAAAGGTTGGTCTTTAACAGAAAGCTCTTTCCTGTTTGTCCACTTCATATACAGATAAAATGAGTGTCCTTCCATTAAAGAAAGAAAAAAAACAAAACAACCGTTACTGGAATCACTTGAAATTGACAAAAGTAAAAATAAATCAACAATTTACTGAAAATCAACCCCAAAAAATCTGTGTTTTTTTAATTGTGGTTCAACAGAGATTAAAAGAAAAACACAACAAACAAACTGGGCTGGAGTTTGGCAAACTGCCCGTTGACGAGCCACACATCTTCTAGGAGGCCGTCCTTTGAACAAATGAGACAAAACTGGAGCATTGTGGCAAATCACATCAGCTCTACGTTTACAGACACACAGGAACGCCGAAGCTGAGGAGGTGTGGTTCTGTTCTGTTTGCTGCACCTGGACCAGTCTTGAATCTGTTCAGGGTTCAATGAAATCTCAAGACTAACCAGATCTTCTGGACCAAAATGTGCTGCTCAGTGTCAGAAAGCTTGGTCTCAGTTTCAGGTTATAACAGGATAATGAGTCAAAACACCTCAGAATGGACCAGAACCGAACACTGGACTGCTCTGAAGTGACCCCTGATCTAAATCCTGTTGAGCATGTGGAGAAGAAATCCTTCAGACTTAAGACAGCTGGAGCAGTTTGGTCAGGAGGAGTGAGAGGACCATTGAAATCATCGGCTGCGCAACAAAATATTAAGGGTCTGTTGAACCACAAACTCAAAAACAATGTGATTTTTATTAGTTGGTTCAGTCATCTTTAATTATTAAAAATTTTGTCAGTTTTAGGTGATTTCAGGAATCAGTTTTCTGTTTAACTGAAGGGTACAACTATTTTATATATCTTTTTTTTAATCATGTTTACATTGTTTATTTCCAGTTATAGAAATTTAGCACTAAATACAATATATGATTAGTCCAAAACTAAAATAAACGACTCTTGAAACACATTTAGTGGCATCATTTCGTCTCTTCTAAATAGTACCCCCAAACTTTATCAGCTCAAACATTCATTTGAATGTTTTGGGAAATACACTTGCCAGTTTGATGCCTTTATTCTGAAATTCAACCTAATCAGTAGTGAGTGAATTTAGCACAAATAGCAGTGAAAGCAGCACGCCTGGCTCAGGAAACAAAAATCCACCTACCAGCACCGTGAAAGTGAGCTCATTAACACCTCCTGCTTGCTCCATTCAAACAAAAACAAACCGAAAAATAGAACTGACTCATTTTAGGTGTTGCAGGAATTATTGTGCATTTGTTGGCAGGGTTCATCGACTTCTAGGAGCAGAGAGGAAACTCATCAAAACCAAAAAAAAACCCTCCTGCTTTGACTCTCCAGCTTCTGTGTGAAGCAAACACAAAACGAGGAATGTTGAGAAAGCCTTTGAGGTGCAGTGTGTTAGAACAGAACCAGGACAGCTGTTTGGACCTTATTTCTAATTAGAGTACTCTTGCATCCACTGTCCATACTGTTGTTCAGAACGTAACACTTAAAAAGAAAAGCATTTCCCAGAAAAGTACTGTAAACTCTTTGTTTGACAACCTCCACACCTTGAAGAGTTTAAACATTTTGCAAATAGAATCTATGGTAACAATGAGCTTTTGATGCAAAACATAGAGTACTTACAGAGTAAGCCAGGCAAACGCATATTATATTAAATATACGTGTAAAACATAAGCATCGGATTATTTCTAACAAGAAACAAAGGAATCAAGACGAAATCATTTTTAAAAATCACTTCAGTGTGAGTGATTTTGAATCGGTATAATAAAATAAAACCCGTCATCGTCTCAATGCAGTATGCATTATAAAGCTCTTCTCCTGTCCAAAACAGAAATCAGAGGCCATTAGAGTTAAATGTGTTTAACCACAGAGTCTGTGCAGCTCTGTGACTTCATACTGAGTTTTATATGCATGCATTAACAGCATGCGTTTAACTAATCCTGACAGATAAAATCTCCAGGTCTCTGTGTTGATTTGGTGTCTGTCTGAAGCACCTTCACGCTCTCCGTCTGGACGCTCAGACTGTGAACTGATCCCAGGTGAGGACATCCTCCCCCACAGCCTCCACCCGTTTCTAAAACCACACCTTATTTAAATGTCCCTGCTTGTTCTCATCATGCTGATGCATAATCCATGCCTTTCTGCTGCATCTGCACAGGAGGAACCACACCCTGAAGTTAAACTGCTTTTCTGCACCAGGTTAATCCTGTAGATTAGAATGATACTGGTGGTGGATCAGATCAGAGGTTGGATAACCTTCTAAATCAAAAAACGTCCCGCTGAGGTTCCCTAAACGTAATGCACGTAATATTAACATTTAATCCAGAGATGCACCGCTACTGGTTTTGAGGGCCAATACAGATTTCTAGTTTTTGTTCTGCTCTGACCTGCTGATACCAATTTATCTCAAAGAACTACAACTAATAGACAAAAAAGAGAAAAACTCAGACTTCTCAGCCTCAGATTGTCTGATCACTGATTAAGCTGATCACGCTAATAACTGACAGATTTCCATCAAATAGCTGATTTCTAGGTTGAGTTTGTGTTTGACCTGATAAAATATGTGCTGCATGGGCGTATATTTGGCATGGACGGAGGTCACGCGTCCCCACCAATACCCAGCTATCACTGAAATGTCCCCACCAAAAATTCTATGCAAGGATGCAGAAAAAGTGCTGTATTCCCACAAATAATACGTGCAGCCTAGCAGACCGATGTGCTTACCATCCTTGCTAAATATACTTCACTTGATTAGCTAGCTGTTTTCAAACAATACTGCCCTGATTCATAATGAGCTTCTTTAGAAATTACAGTATTTTAGCATACCCTAAGTATTGTTAAATAATGGTTTTAGATTAGAGAATTTGTGTTCTTAAATTTACTGTTTATTTTTCAAGGTTTTGTATAAAAGCACTGTCTATAATGTCTGTGGTAATGTCATAAAACCGCCACAAGAGGGCGAGTGTTTTTTTTGCCAAAGCAGAAACCAACCAAGAAGTCACAAGATAGTTCACTGCTTTGTATACCATTCCTGCTGAATACATCTCACTTCATTAGCTAGCAGTTTTCAAACATTACTGCCTTGATTTATAATGAGCTTCTTTAAGAATTACAGTATTTTAATATATCCTAAGTATGGTTGAATTTATGGTTTTAGTTGGTGTTCTTTAATTTAATGTTTATTTTCCAAGGTTTTTAAACTAAAAGCTATGAATAATGTTTGTTGCAGTTTCACCTTATTGCCACAAGAGGGCAATAGCTCAAAGGTTTTTCAACTAAAAGCACTGTAAATAATGCTTGTTGTAATGTCACAAAACTGCCACAAGAGGGCGATAGCTACCAAGGTTTTTCAACTAAAAGCTCTAAAAAATCTTTGTTGTAATGTCACCAAACCACCACAAGAGGGCGAGTGTTTGTCAGCAGAAACTGAAACTAAAGACCAAGAAGTCACAAGATGGTTCACTGCTTTGTACGGCCACATGCTGCTGTGTGTGGACCTGTGTCCAGGGGAAGGAGGCGTACGTGTCTGGGTCGACCGGCTCTAACCACGCCACACCTACGGCACCTGCTCTGGGTCTGGGTGGACCATCAGTCATTTTTCTGGTGATGCTAACTCTAGGACCAGCGTTACAGGACGGATCGCTGTGATTAACCACCTCGTCCTGGTCCCCACCAATGACAAGAGCCAATCTACGCCCTTGGTGTGCTGTTGATGAAAGCTTACTGTAGTTCTGTGAACTCATTAAGTCTCACTGAGTGCAAACAATGATCACAAACTGAAGAGGTGATTATCACTAAACTGATTAATAGTCCTGGACTTTACTGGGATATTTCAGCCAATCTGAATTGTGTCTCCGTGTAAAGCTTATAAATAATGACTAAATCACCTGCTGTACTGAACCTCCTCATGATGCTCGGGTTGTAGTTCAGTTTTTCTTAGCTCAGTTTGGTTCTGTTTGTTTCAGATTTTAGGTTTTTCTTGTTCCGTCTGATTTTTGTTGGACTTCCTGAGTTTTATTGTTGACTTTTTCCTGCATCGCTGTTCATTAGTTTTCTATTTTCTGCTCATTACTCATCTGTGACCCTTCAGCTGAGCTGCCCTCACTCCGCTGAGCCAGACTGGAGCTGTTTTATGAAGTCAGGAATGCTCTGTCTGGTCTCAGACTAGCTGTTAGCTCATCAGGCCTGTCTGTGATCATTTTGTTATTTTGCCTTCTAGTTGATTTGTTGTTTTTGTTTTCAGCTCACTTATGTTTTTCCCTCCCTGTTTCCTCTGTCACTTTGCTAATCAGTTAATCGTCTGTTATCACTCCTTGCCTCTTTGACACATCCTACTGTTTGCTTCCTATTAAAGCTCTGTTAGCTGCCTGGATCTCTTTTTGTTTCACTTCTGGAAAAAAGCCTCCACTTGTCTGCACTTTGGGTTCACATGATTCATTTCAGGTGGCGGTCAGATGTAAACTATTTCTTCAAACTCTTCAGTATGATGGTTAAACTGTAAGTTATTTATAACTTTTACACAGAAACACACTTTAAAATGCCTCCAAATCACACAAGCAATTTTTAAGAAGTCATAAATGTGAATTTAGATTAAAAACTTGTTTGTTTTTCCCCTGAAAATACAAGAAATGTGTATCACAGCAACTCATAAACTTCAGAGGTGAAGTCATGTCTCTATTTTATAGTGATTGTTTTTTTTAAAACACACATTTTTTTGTTAGTCTACATTTTTAAGACACTAAATGAATTGAATAAAAGAACAAAGTCCTTCAGAAAAGCTTCAGGATGTTTTTTTTAACAGTGGCTTATAAACATGGTTTGATCTGAGTGAAAACTAAGGCTCTGTTTAAACTACTCCAGATACTTTTAGATGTTTTTCTCTGTTTATAAAGGTATCTTCATCCATACTACTCTGACAAATACGCTGAAATACCCCTGCCTCACCACTAGGTGGCTTATGAAAAGGTCTGTTTCTCACATCCACAGAGGGACACCAAAAATAGAGTTTTAAGTCTCCATTTTGGTGATTAAACATTTCTTTCAAACAAAATCTCCATTTGTGTGTGAGCAGGATGGGCAAATGAAGAAAAAACATCTAATTTTTAAAGATTATCCATAGTAGTGTAGACGGGTTAGATTATTAACAAGCAGGAGTGTTAAAGTCCTTCCATAAAGTTGATCTTTAATTACTAGAGGGATTTGAACTGCACTCAGTCATCAGAGGAAAGTGTATTAAGAGTAATTTTAGCATTTTCTTACTGCACCTGAGGAACGCTAAAGGAAAAAACCCGGCTGATAGAGTTGTAGACGTCTAAACCTGACAGAAATCTGCTCAAAGTTGATGAATTTAAGGGGGAAAATAGCCTCCAGATCAATAATTCAGTTATGATTTTGACAGAACTTTGGACAGAGCACTTTGGGAAGCATCTCGTCGTTTTTTAAAACAGGTCCAGTATTTTGGGTGAAAATAATCTACGACCCTTAAAGCAGATAAAGCTACAGACAGATACAACACCAACAAAAGGCTGCACATTAATAGCTCCTCCTCTTTGCAGACCTACTATAAAACAGACTCCATGTTGTCGCATGTCTCCTGGTCCTCCAGGTTGTAAATGAACTTTGTCCTGTTGGCTGGATTCTGGGTAATCTCCTTGCCTAAATTGTCCAGAGTCACGTTAGAGGCGAAGAGTTCGGTGGGCGTCAGGTACCCATCGCTGTTCTTGATGTACTTCCTGTAGTTCTTCCTCAGACAGTGCCACGTGGTGGTGTACAGGACGAACGCTGACGACTTGAGAACGATGGCGATGCTGACATACAGATGCCTGTAGGCCACGTTGTCGTACAGCATGCACGCCCCCTTCTCTCCGCAGACAGAGCTCCAGAACAGACAGGTGGAGTCGATGCCCATCCCGAAGATCAGAGGGGGGGGGATGAAGCCTGGACCGGCAGGAGGTGGTGGACAGACAGCAGGTCAAAAAGTCAACAAGAGTTTGAGCTCAAGTTCCAGCTGGAAATCGCCCTGACATTTACACCACACGATAAAACTACAGACACCAACTCAACAACAAAAACTCAACAACAAAGACAACAAGGCAAAACAAAATGTACATAAAGAACAGGAAGTGTCTTACCTATCAGCCTCAGGAGTAGGAACAAAACTCCCAGAGCGTATGACTTCAGCTCCGGACTTACAGTTCTGAGAAGAACAGAAAACCGATGATTAATGAGCACAAAATGATCTGAACACAGTCTCAGCGAGTTGTTTCACAGGAAACATTTCCTCCCTCAGATTTATTCTGTTTTTGTTGTTTTTGAGTACTGAGTTACATCAGTTGGACCGGACACACACCTTCAAGAAAGTCCTGCTTTCGTCTCATCAGTTGACAGAATATTTTTCCCAAATTTTGGGGATCACTGAGATGTTTTTAGCTACACTGAGACGGGTGGTCAGGCGATATTTTGTCCTTGGAACTCTCTCACGGAGGACATTTTTGTCTCGTCTCTTTTTTATTGCTGAATCATGACTTCTGATCCCAACGTTACCCAGGTGAGACCTGCAGGGCTTTGGATGTTGTTCTGGGTTCTTCTGTTCTTGAGTTTTGTTAGAACAGGACAGGATGTGAACTGTGGCTTTAATAATCATGGCGACATTGTTATAACATCGACAGAAGCCAGTAGTTTAGCTCCTTCCCATGATGGAAGACCAAAGCAGACGTTGGGACTGTTTTTGTTGCTACTGTTTGATCTTAATAAATACAGGCAGATGTTTTTACAGTAAAGGGTTGGACTTGATTACCAGCAAGTTAAAAAACCCTTCGGTGTAATTTGATCAAATTTCTCTGTGCTTCAGCCTACAGGTGACCTAAATATTTACTGAAAACTTCAGCGTCGTTATTTGACTCTGGGTAACCCACACACTATATGCTGCCTGATGCAGTCTGGACTCTGAGGTGCCACTCATCCTTTTTTATGAACGTGGGAACCAAATCCTCCAGGTGTTGTTGTCTTCTTTAGCGTGTTTGTGATGTTGCTCCATCTTGCAGGAATATGAAGTCAAACGGAATCAGGGAGAAGTCCATGAAAATGAGGACCAGTCGACCGTGTATTTAAAGGAAAACAGGGAGAAAACTCTGGAGCAATGTCTTTTGAGACTCAAATGTAAATTTGATCCAGCACAAAGATGGGTAAAGATATTTGCAGGAAATATTTTATAGCATCTGAGTGCTGAAGCACAGAAATGTGAACAAAAATATGTCAGTGAACTAACTGATGTTACAGTTAGGCCTTTTTGTCGCCTACCTTATATAACATAACCATTACTGTGAGTCAACATTATAAATTCAGTGATTTACAGACTGTATCAGGATGATTCTGTGACCCGATCAGATGGAAATACCAACAGCTCCCTCTAGTGGCCTACTGGCTGCATACCTGATGAGGATGATGACGGAGGGCGTCTGAGCCATGGCTCCGATCATGCTGCACACACAGATAATACACAGGAAGGTGAGGAAGGCCTGCTGGCAGCCGGGACTAGGGCACTTTCCTGGCAAAGCCACGGCCTCTTCGCCGGAGCCGGACACACACGCACAGCTGCTCAGGTTCTGACACAAACACAAGGAACAAGATCAGAAGGACGTTGTGGTTTTAGACCAGATGTTTTCTCTTCAGGCTCTGAGGAGGTGATAAAGCAGCTTCTTTCTGAGAGTTTCTGGTTCCTCACCGGTTTGGTGCAGCCGGCAAAGCAGGCAGAGATGTAGGTGACTCCGTTGGACCCACAGACAGGACTGACTGAGGCTGTGTAACAGTTACAGTTACTGATGCAGGCTGACTCAGGCTGCTGCCAGGTCCGAAGAGTCCTACAGGAGCGGCCAAACACCACGTTACAGAGCAGACACAAAACCACACCACAACAACCTGACTTTGTTTCTCATATTTCTAACATTTTGGTCCTGCGTGGACCTGCAGAAGAAAAATGCTCTCATCCGTTTGTTATGGGTCTTACTCGTTGCTGTAGGCCACCGTGACCCCGGCTACAGGTCCTGTGTTACAGCCCAAGAAGAGGAAAGAGACGTAGCAGGCGGTGGACACCAGGTTGACCAGCATGGCCATGCGGACGGCGCCCAGAGCCGAAAGGTTCAGCTTCTTAACCAGGAGCCCACCGAGGAAGATCCCCAGACAGGCACAGGGGATGGCAGTCATACCTGAAGGGGGTGAGACCGCTCTCAGCTCAGCTCAGCTCAGCAGAGTCTACAACTGTGTGACTCAACAACCCATCAGTCAGACATTAGTCCTGTTTAATGCTCCATTAATAGAAGGTTAGATTCTCTCTGACGTTAGACGAGTTTCTGTAACTCTCCATTAAATCAGCTCAGTTCTACTAGCTCTTCTCTGAACACACATTCATCCTTAACTCATGAGCATTCATCATAACCTTCATTTTCTGGTCTACTTGGTTCATAACGTGCTCATAATTTCAGACTCTGGTCTGTCACGTGTATGTACAAAAAGGCATCAGCTGAATGTGACTGTGAGCTGCAGGTTTTCACACAAGCTTCTCCAACGATCTCTGTGTTCACCAGAACAGAAACATGTGAGCAACGTTTTGGACGAAGGAGGATGAAAATAATCCAAACATCTCACAGGAAACACCTCACTGTTGCTCCTTCATGCAGTCCTGTGAATTTTCACAGATTGATCACAGATACTGATGAACTGGAGCTAATAAAAGATGCCAGGTTTGTGGCTCTGGTTTTCATCAGAGCCGTAGTCTGTCTGCTTCAATTTAAAGTTTTGTCCTTTTAAATCTTATCTTATAATTTAAAGGGTGGATAATAAAAGCTGTATTTTGATTTTAATTGATTTTAGAAAAATCATTTTGATTAGCTGTAGTAAAAAGTTATAATTAGTGTAAAAACGGTTGCGAGGAAGATGAGAGATACAAACTAGAACAATAATATTTATATTCCCTCATAAAGAACACTATTTGACTTTTTCCTGATCCTTGTTTACCAGCTCTCTCTGTGGAGAGAGGCTTTGTGCTCCTCTCAGTGAGGAAAACGACCTGCGTACCTAACAGCTGATTGGCTGAGGAGGTGGTGAGGTTGAACTGCTGCTCCAGGTATTTTCCCAGAAAAGCAGCGAAACCAGCGACCACAGCTATCTCCATACAGGCGGCCAGCGTGATGCAGCTGAACACGGGGTTGGACAGAAGGTGTCTGGTTACTCGGGGAATCACTGGGTTGATGAGGAAAGAGACAGAAGAGAGAGAAATGGAAGAGATTTAAATATTTTACAAATAAAAATTCATTTTAAACACCAGCTGCTACTTGTACCTCTGAGATGCTCCCAGACGGACAGCCCACTGTTGATGTCAAAACCCCGAACGGCTCCGTTGGGTTTGGAGTCCTGGCTCTCCTGGGACAAGGAGGAAGGCAGCATGGCCTGCTCACTCTCCCCTCCGATGTTGTCCTGCTCGTCCAGCTCCTGGGGGAAGCCGAACATGAAGAGGGCCGACAGGAAGAGTAAGGCACTGCAAAGGAGGAAGCCCCCCCACCAGGCCCCGATCCAACGGGGGTCATCCGGGGTGATGTCCAGCTTACCTGAAGGTATGATCAATTAACACCAGCTCAGATGATTAATCTACAACCCTGTTTACAGAAAAGTACCGATGTAAGGTCAATTCACAAAATCAGCACTTGCACAAAAAAATTAAATAAATGCTCTGAATTTTATGCCATTAACTTTAGGGGTGATACGATATGTAACGCAATACAGGAGCAACGATATGTGATGCAATAATTAAGATGATATATTTTAAAGAATTGTAGGAAAACTGTGACATCGTAGTAAAACCTCAGAGATGCGAGAAGCTTGACATCAGCAGCTCACTGAATCAAAGCATTTCACTACAGAAGAAACGGTGAGCTGCTGAATGAAGGCACCAGCGGAGGGGGTAATAACTGCCATCTAGTGGTCAGAGTTGTAATTGCAACGTAAAAATGTGTCACCACTGTTAATGTTTGCATGTAAATTGTAGATTTTAAAAAATTATCATGCTTATAAACATCAATGCAGTATCGCGACATTTCAGGTGTATGAATATTTTCTTACACCCCGATTTACACTTTTCAAAAGTACATTAAAATAGGCTCAATTAAAGACTGAAGATGTGTTGTGCTACAAAATGTGATTAAACCAGCTGTGGTCTTTGAGGTGGCACTGCAAGAAAATCTGCAAAACACAAACCCAAGAAATTTCAGGACACCAAAACAACATATTTTCCACCAGAGCTCATTAAAATTGTAGCTGAATGGATAAAAACCCAATAGATTGTCTCATAGGCTGCTTTAAAAAAATATAATCTAAGATGTCATAACAGGGAGTCCTGTTGGTGTGTGTTGGTGAATAGATGAGAGAGAAATCACTGTAGAAACAAACAGGTGTTACACAACTGCGATCACTTTTTGTTGTGAAATTGCTCTTATGTTTAAAACTTGACAGCTTACTGGTGTCGATGAAGACAGCATCAACGTAGACTTTGGTACAAACGGAACCGAGGATAAAGCCGCAGGCCGGGCCGAACACCAAGGTTGAAAATAAGATACCTGAAACAAAAACAGAAGAAGAAACATTCAAACACACCAGAGGCCGAAGGAGAAAATACTACATGATTTAGAATGGGCAAAATCAATGCAGTTCACTTGATCGTCCACTAGAGGGCAGCATCGTATCAAAATGTGACATTGAGCAGAGATCGCTTCATTATTGATTAAATCAAATGTTTACCAAACATTAAAAAAATCTGCAACATCATCCATCTAAATCTAAATGATTTGGACTAAAACTCTATTTTTCAGCAGCATCATAAATAATGTCAGTTCATCGGTTAAACATCCAGCCCAACAACAGCTCCAGTAGCCTGACAGCTATGAGTCCAGTGAGGAGGTTCTACTTCCCTCCAACAGAACAAAAGACCTGCTCAACTCCCAATATCATGATGAGTCCTGTCAGAGCAGTTTAAAAGAGCGCCTCAGTCACGTGTTCCAAGTAACAACCAGCACAGGTTTTTATGGACGTTTGTTACAGGAACAAATCTGTTATTATAGTTTCGTGTCCTTTTGTAAAAATTTAAGTAATAATCGCCACCACCCACATAGAATCAATACATTTGGAATGTGTTAATGGTTAAAACGTCCTCAGTGAGAGAAGACAGGTCAAGTGTGATCAGATAAGATTTAAGGTCTTCAGGAAACAGTCTGTTCTACTAAAATGTGGAATCATTTCTGCCAGAGAGTGTTTGAATCAGGCAAATAAACTCAGAGGATCATCCAGTGACTGCAGCAGAGCCTGAACATGAGAGGGAACCATGAGGAGGGTTCTCCTCAAAGATCTGATCAAAGACCAGGTCTTCTGGAACAAGGAAGATTCAACTATTGGACTAATATACTGAAACAACATAAACAATTCAATTTAAAATATCTGATATGTGTCATTACTGTAGTAAATTATACACACAGTGACACCTACTGGTTAAAACTAGAAGGACGTCTGGCCTTGTAGCTCATCTGTAGCTGTTAGGTTTGAAACATCACTATCAGCGCTTTAAAGCAGCTCTCTGGAGCATTTTTCTCTGTATCAAAGTTTTCTAAATGTTTTAAATGATATTTCAGGTCTAAACTATGATCTATGGGTTGAGTTCCACAACATCTGTCATTCTGATGAAGACCCTCCTTCCTCCTAGAGACCCCTTTCCATTATTTCTTGCCGCCGACATTTTTCAGCCAATGAAATTCAAATTTCTGCATTCTCTCAACATGCACGCGCATCAACCAAACCTGTACCAGTAGGGGGCGCTGTCGTACAGGACGCTCCGTGTGTTTCTCTGCCGTCTCAGCCGTTCACTGAGGACTCACGGCTCATTTCTACTAAAAACCTACCCATTCTCCAGCTAAAGATGGGTTTATTTTTATGTTTAAACCTTTCACCTCACAGAATGGCAAGGCTTGACAGGATTATGCGTTTATTTTGGTCAGAAAGTTCATCCAGGGCCAAGTCAAGTTCAGCTTCAGAGTCCAGCAGCAGCTCTCTGTTAACAGAGCTAATATCAGAAGCAGCAGGGACAGAGAGGGCTCATCAGACCCTCGTAGTATTGTTGGAATAAGATTGTGAACTGTGAGTGATTAAACCCTACACACTGAGCTGTACAGTTCATGTCCGAAGTATACGCGCCGCGTGCACGCGCGCACACGCGACCGGACGCGCGTGTCGAGATGTTTTGAGGAGGAGCCTTTGGACGCTAGATTCAAAAACTGCTCTCCTGATGAAATCCTCCGGAGTGCTGCTTTAAGTGGAAAAAAACAAGTGCCAGTACTCTCATTAATATCAAACATTTATGAGACAGAAATATGGGTGATATTTTTATATAGATTTATCGATTGATAGATCAATAGTTTGACAAACAACAAAAGAACAAAGCCAGTTCTAAATCAGTTCCTCATGAACCATTTTTAATCCACTCAGTCATCTGTTCAGTCACTAATGCTTCTTCTAACACACTGTGATCTCTTTAAACTGGTGGGCCGGCCCTCCCTTCATACCTGGAGACTCCATCACAGGCTTCTATTAGTCTAAAAGACAACTCAGGACAAGACACCTCTCTATCTGTCCTCTCTTCTTCACCTGGCCCATAATAAACATCACACTAGGTCTAGTGAAGATACTCTACTGTCTGTGGCTGTAAATCCTTCAGTGGCTGGAACACTTTACTAAACACCCTGAAACTTGCAACATTTATTACTGACTTTATATCTAAACGTTATCAGTGTAGGGTTATATAGGGTAAAGTTGTATATATTGAATATTATTATTATTATTATTTTCAATAATTAATAATAATAATCAAAACCTCGTAATTAGGGCACCACCCAGCGTTTTCTTTGGAAGGTAAGCTGAGACAATCTTGAATATTATCCTATTTGTATTTTATTGTTATTTATCATTTATCAGTCTGAATTTGAAGGAAGTAAGCTCTTTACCCATTTTCGATATGAAAACATACAAATCACTGGAAGCCCATTTATGATTATATACGGATAAATTTATTTACAGAAACCTCAAAATGAACATGTTATAACAAGCAACACAGCAAAGTTAGGAATTTGACTTTGTAACCAGTTCAAGTTATTGACAAGATGAATTATTGAGGTTAAATAAATATTAATGACTAATGTTTCAGAGTGAGAAATGGTTTACTAATGAAATTAAGCTAATTCATTGGCCTATGAAGGGAAGTTGAAGATTAAAGGATTTTCAGGAGGATGGATGGATGAAGAGAGTTAGGTTTAGCTTGCTTTACCCAAACTGCATCACATTGCAATAACCACATAGGTTGATTGTCTCACCGAACCACTGAACTTGAATCCCCGAGATGCGTTGAGGCCTAGACCGACGGCTTTGTTTCCTCCAGCAGTCACAGTGGTTCCTGTTCCAGCTTGAAGAGAAGGCAGTCAAAACATGAACGCTCGATGGGTGACTCAAGTGTGGAAGGGTATCAGAAGCTGATGGATGCAGATCTCCAGGATTTGGGCAAGCATGGCTCTCTCTCTCTCATGGCAGGAGGATGTCTTCATGTTCAGTAGTTTAGCTTCAGATTAACGCCGTCTAACTTTTGGTTTCTAACGACGGATGAAAGAAAAATAAACTTTAAAACGTCTAAACTTGGTTGAGAAGAATGTAACGTGAAAATAAAAGAAAAGCTTAACGCCGAAAGTTTCTAAGACTACAGGTTTGGAGTCTGTTCTTCCGGGGAGGCCTCATGTCGCAGCTCTGCATCCTAGCTCCCTGGTGGGGGGAAGCAGGGCCAGCATGCAGGCAAGCTGGCGAGGTCATCAGGTCATCTGAGCAGAGAAGAGGCGGAGGCCGGAGCAAGAGGGCAAAAACAAGAGAGGCTGAAGAAGAGCTAAGAAGAGCAAGGGAAGAGCAGTTAGCGCCTTCTGGTTTTAAAGGGGCAGGGGTGGAGTCTGGTTCAGCCAATGGTGTGGTTGACTCCACCTTCATCTGCATAAAGGGGAAGTACTTAGGAATGGCTTAAAGGGGATTAATTTTTGATGAGAGGAATAAAGTTTCTAATCAATAAAATAAACCTTTACCACTTTTCTCTCTGAAACGTGAAGAGTTATTCAGAATCACCTTTTAGACTGCGTGCATCATGTTTATTCTAAGCATAGAAACACATTAAATCCCACATCAGATTAATCAGAGAAATCAGTTACTCTTAGCTTAAGAGTACATTAGACGAATAACATTTCTAGTTTCTTGACTAGATTAGATTTAAAAGAGAAAAACACCCCTAGATATTTTGGATCATATTGATAAACAATATGAAAAGTCTTCAAGGAAAATTAACCAATGAACTTTTACCTAAGTAAATCAAACAGGGAAAAATCAAACTTTATCTTGTAAACAAATTTTAAAAGTAAACCTGTGGATATTAACCTTTCTTTATATCAATTTGGATCACATTGAAGTTTTATTTAACCTAGAACCTGTGAGGGTGAAGAGGTTAGCAGACATTTTTCTTAAGGAAAGGAGAGACAAAGGAATTCCTCAGTTTTCCCCACTGGGTGAGAAAAGGTGGGGTGAGGGGCTCTTTGGCTCCCTCTAGTCTGTGGGTGTGATCGAAACTCCTTTGATCACCATCCTGAAAGTTTGCTATTTGGATAAGTATCACCAAGCTGTAAATTAGCATCAGCATTATCTTTACTGTCAACAGAAAGATGCAAAGAGGGGTCCTTCCTCAGGACAGGCATTTACGACTGCCTGTAGCTGTCGATCCTTCCAGGGTGTGAGCTGGTAGGGTAAAAGGTTAAATGTCACACACAAATAATCCATTTCTTGATCTGGACCATATAAACTTAGAAATAATGTCTATGTCCGCTACATCAGATTATAACTGTCTTGTTGATCACCTGGATCACACTTATTTGTATGCATTAATCACCTGGATCACACTTATTTGTATGCATTAATCACCTGGATCACACTTATTTGTATGCATACATTAATACACACATTCTCTCTCCTTTACGATGTAATGGTTCTTCTGCATGCATGTGTGTAGGTGCCCACATTTTTCAAATCCAGATTTTCTAAAGCTAGCCTTCTATTTTATTTATTATGATTTTATTTGTTCTTACATGCTCTTTATTTGTTTTCAGATGCTCAAATATATTCATGTTCTTGTTGTTTTCTTGTACTATTTTCCGAGGCTCTCAGTCAGGCCATGTTTGTAAATTAAAACATGTTCTCAAATGTTTTACCTGGTAAAATAAAGGTTGAAAAAAGGCTGTCGGAGGTGACAGGGATGACAGTGTGGTTAAAAAAAATACAAACATACTTAGTACAAAGCTCACATGATAGTTTGTTGACTTTGAAGACGAGAAAATAACATTTGAACTTCTTAAACTCTGACTTCTCAATCACTGATTGATGTGATTCTAATTTCTGATTTATTGACCTAAATTACTTTGTTTACTGAGTTTTATTTTGTCACTGGAGCAAAAAAAAAATAAAAAATTCAAGCTCTTCAAATTAAGGAAAAACAGATCAAACTCAAAATGTTATTTACTGAAATATAAACTTAAATTTTTATTATTATAATTGTGCCACATGGAAGAATGGTCCTAGATTTGAGAAAGATTATTTTTGGAGAATTGCAGACAATCGTGTGAAATTCTTATGAGAATGAATTAGACCTGAAGGAGGAGACGTCTCACGAGACCCGTTTACTAAAACAAGATCTCATTTTAAAAAGAAAAAAGTGTTTTTGTGGTGTTCAATAGTCACAGATCAAAAAATAACACCAGAGTACTTCAAACTTTGTGTACATCCATGTACACAACAGCATGTCAGCTTGTCAATTGGAAAACTTTGGAAAAACATAGTGGTTTCCAACCACTGGGAGCCAGACAGCTCAGCTGGTCGTAACATCTATGAGGGTCTACAGCAGCCTTCCCAGCTTAAATATTGACCTCAGTTCAGCAGAGCCACTCGTGTCAGCTGGGCTGAAGTCAGGTGACAGAGGAGGTTACAGCTGGGCTAACTCACCAGTCAACCAATGAACGACCTCCAGCATCTTCTGCTGCCCTTCACTGAGGCCAAACACAGGATATGTAATCTATAATGTGATGTAGGATGAACAAGAACGGCAGTGGATCAGTGGAAAATGTCATCCAGCTGATCAGATCTGCAGTACTCCAGTGTTTACCATTAATGGGCCGCCAGCGCCTGAAGCAGCTTTACAGCTGATGATGAGAGCAGCAGTAATGATGTGCAGAAAGCTTGTTTTACAGAGACGATGAACTTATTCTGTAGAAACAGCTGTTTGACATCAATCAGAACACAGCCAGGACGGATGCCAGTCTGCTGTCTGAACGCACAAACTCCACTGGTAATTCCTTCAAAAACAACCTCTTAATGAGGGTTTAACTAGAAAAGAGCATTTTCCTCCTTTACAGATTTCTTCAGTTTTGCTTTTTTGTCATTTAAATATTTCAGGTCAGCAACAGTTCCATATCAGACAAAGACCTGAGTGAATACATGATGATGAAAGCTGTCTAAACCAACCAGGTCCTATATGAGAAAACCTCCTTGTTAAATCAAGTTGGTGGAACGCTCCTGGTGGTAACTGGCCACCCATGTCTAGACCAGTACATTAAACCAATGGTGACAATAGGGTTAAAGTGGATGCAGGGCTCAAGTTAGAAAATCAGATCAGAGCAGTTGTCAAATAGAGGTTTTTCCATCTGAGGCAGCTGGCTAAAATAAAAACGATTCTTGTGCAGCAGCACTTTGGAACAGTACATCACACCTTTGTTACCATTCATTTGGATTACCGTAACACACTTTATACTGGAGTCAGTGAATCGTGCATCTCGCAGCTCCAGAGGGTACAAAGTGCTGCTGCATGTCTTCTAATTGGAACAAGAACGTTTGATCATTTAAACATTTCTCCTGTTTTAACCTCCATGCACTGGCTGCTGGTACATTTTAGGACTTATTTTAAAGTTTTTTATTTACTAAGCTGAAGCGCAGAGGAGACTGTGTCTTTGCTGTGGTGGCTCTGAAACTATAAATACATCAGTCAGACCTCCTCTCTGTCTGATTATAAACCCACCCACCATCTTATCTCCCTGGACTCTGAAACTAACTGAAATACTGAATTTAAAATCTTAGATTTTATTTTATTTGTTTTGTTCAATTTTTTTTTAGTTCTTACATTTAATCTGTCTTTTTTTACAATTTTTATTGTTTTCATAGATTTTCTGATTGCAAATTATTTTAGTATAAGGCTGCTTTTCTTAATTTTATGTTGCATTGGTTTATTATTGATCTGATTATTGTCTCGTGCGATTGTTGTTTTCCATTTTTATGTGCAGCACTTTGGTCATGTGGGTTGAAAGTGCTTTGTAAATATTGCTGGTATGGTATCAAGTGTTTGTGAGAACTGGTAATGAGTCATTTTGTACCAGTCTTCTTTACAGAATTGTTTTAAGTCAGCCACATTGAAGGGGCTTCCAGAATGAACAGCCTGTTTAATGTAAAACGTCAGACATTCTCTCTTTTATTGGTCCAGGTTCTGAAGAAGCAAAACAGCCCCAGACATCACACTACCACCCCACGTCTGTCTGTTGGGATGATGTTTGGTTCCTGAAACTGTTGGATTTACTCCAGATGGAATGGGACACACACCTTTAAGAGTTATACTTTGGTCTCATCAGTCCACAGAAAGTTGTCCCAAAAGTCTTTGGTATAAAAGTAACCAACCTCAGTTCTCCATTAGCACTGTGTCTGTGGATAGTGCTTCAGAGGTCTCTCTATGTCAGTAAGGTCTCACCCTGGTGTATCAACATGATACACGAGGAGTGAGCTGCCTCTGGATGTCAGACAGGCTTTCTCTGTCTGAAAACTCATGTCTTCACTTTGACTTTTAACACCATGTGAGATGTTGACTTTTAGGGTTTTTATGTTGATTTTACCTGTTTTAATATGGGGCTGTTTTATGTTTTTCTAGTGTTTTTGTTTATTGTATGTTGTTGTTGTTGTTTTTTTTTACCAGTTTTAATGAGGGGCGCTAAATGTTTCCTGTCTTTTACCTTATTTTATTTATATTTTTAGTTAAAGGAATGCTGCCATCTTATTTATTGTTTTGAATTTATGATGGTAAAGCACTTTGGTCCTACACTGTTTTTCTTTTGTGCTTAAATAAATAAAGTTGGATTGGATAACACCACCCACACTCAACACACCTGTCTACAGTCTGCTGGCCTCAGGTTGAAGTCTTCTTGTGGTCAGTCTGGTTCCCTGATCTTACCTATCATGCAGGAGACATGCACACTGCTGGATCTCCTGGGCCTGCGAGCCATCTACCCCCCCCCCCTTCCCCCCCCCCTTCCCACCCCCACCCCGCCACCCCACTCCATTGGTTTATACGAGTCCATTTCCCACGCCGAGACTCTGAGAAGTTTGGTTTGAGTATTCCACATATTGTCTAGGTATTTTGCATTTCTACAACTGCAGATGTTATTCAGTTCAGTTTTTCATATCAGAATGATTTAAAAAACACTCATGGTTTTGACCTGGGAGTGAACCCTGAGCTCCTGATTCAGCTCCAGGCTGTCTTGAGAAGTCTGTCTCAACAAGTTCAAAGGTCCTTCCCACGACTCGGAGAGTGACTTGATGTCCTTGGTGATCAATATCACATGGGCTGGACAAAGACTGGTCCGAGGCAGCTCACCTTGTTGCTCACTTTGGTGTGCAGACAGTGTCAAGTTTAATTTAGCAGTTCTGAGAAACTGGAGCTGGATTTAAAAAGCATAGTTCTTCTCTTGATCAAATTAGAAGTTCTTGCTGTTACAAAAAGGATGAGCATCAAATGGACTAAGAGTGTCAATCTAGTTTATTTCTTTCCTCCTGAGACATGTGCCCTCAGAGTGAAGGTCGTCCTCTGGGCCGCAAACCTGACCTGGGTCTAGACGTTAAAGTGACTGATTAATATACCACTATGAGTGTAAAACATGAGTTATAGTAAAGAAGATGTTTTGAAAATCATCAAATAACTTCCTCTAGTGGATAAAAGAAGCAAGATAATGAATTTCAACAATAATCAGTTATTATGATTTAACCATTACTTTCAAAGCAATTTATTCTGAATAAATACACCTTAGGTAAAACAATCATTGATATTCATTTGTTATCAAAGTCTGTAAAGAAAGAGAACTTATTTTTATTAATGAGAAAAAAACTTGAGTTTCAGGTTAGAGTTAGGCGCTGACGCTGCCAGCTTTCACGTCTCCAAAATGTGCTTACGCAAGGTCCTGAGTTTGCTTGAAGTTACGCACATTTTTCCGTTCCATTTTCTTTATTAATCCCAAAGTTTGCGTAAAAAGTGACTTACGCAACTTTCAGGCTCGTGTTTTGCTTAAGCAAGTTTTATAAATGAGCACCCAGAGATGTTTTTTGACCTTTGACACCTGCATGACCTTTTGACTCCTTACATTGGTTTGGAGGAAAGTGGTATCAGTGCATCTACTGTCATGCTGTCTTTCTAAGTTAAAAACATTAAAACATAGAACACTGAATTACAGTTGTTTTATTCTTTCATTGCTCTTTAGAAGCAGGAGGAAAGTCATTTTGGACTCAGACCCAGGCAGTGATTGATCTGTTGAACCTCAGGAAGCTAAATGCTCCTGCTGTTATCAGCTGAGCTGCTGTATAATGACACATATCAAGGATCCGAGGCTTTCAAGGTTATACTGACATTCAGCAACATGAATGAATTTACCTCTAAATTATACAGTTCGCGTTACTATGGTAACATGGTGATGCAACAAAGAAGACGAGTCAAGAAGTTAAACTCAGCATCTTGGTTACAGATTAGTCCAAAGTCATGAAAACAGTGTTTCTTAATTCTATTTATTTATAATGAAAACATGATGGATTCATAATGACCTAGACTAGAGTATTTCTCATGGAGCTGAAAATATTTACACCAAATACAGAAGAAAAAAGTGAACAGAGACACATCAAGCAAGGATGGCCTTCATAAACCCAATAGCCTCTGTGCACGCATCAGTTCCGTGTTTGGCGTGAGGATGGTACGAGACTTCCGGTCTCCGTGCTAACGATGGGAGGTGGGAATTTGATCTTGTTGATACTGTACAGAGCGGCACACAGCAGTGGTGGTTAGACCTGCTGTCAGTATGTTGTTGAAACACAAATTTAGTCAGTGTACATGTCATGTTTAGGACATGAACACATAAAAGCTTGACATAGAAGGCCATGCACAAGAAAAGAAGAAAGATTTACAAAAAAAGAAAGATTTACAAGCTCCCGAAAGGAAACTAGCAAACACAGTATGGGCTTCCAGCGGCTACCGGAAGTTTACGTCCATCCTGACCTTCTACCGGAAATTGCGTCACGTAGCTGCGTGCACAGAGCCCATCAAAGAAAGAAAGTACCAACACAGGAGTCCAGGTCTGCCTGAATTAAAGGCCAAGGAGTAAACATGTGTCTTTAAGGGAGACATTAAAAAGCACAGTGTCTGAGCAGATCTAATATGACCTGACAGGTTGTTCCAGAGCCCCAAAGACTCTGTCTCCTCTGGTCTTCAGCCTGGTCTTGGAGACTTCCAGCAGGAGCTGGTGTACAGCTAGTCCAGATAGATAATCAAATAAAGCCCTTATTAAAAGTTCCAGCAGCGGAACCTCAAAACCAGAGGGAGTTAGGTGGAAGAGTGTTGGTTTTTTACACAGTGGTTTGAGGGGAGCTGAAAAACAGCACATTTGGGTGAAAGCAAATGGTGTACACCACAATGAAGTCAGCAGGATGGGGAGGTATTAATTATTCATATCATAACATATCCCTTTAACCCTCTTAAGACCAGAATCATATATGGGCCTTCTGGATTTTTCATTAGAGTATGGTCTAGTGCAGGGGTACGCAATTACAAACCTGAAAGGGCCACATAAAAATCCATGGAGGAGTCCACAGTCAGGGTGGGTTCACGTGTACACAGTGGCTGCAGCTTCCTGGAGCTGTGTGGGACGTGCCGCGCTGATTCACGGTGAATTTTAAAAAATAATGACAGCTTGGGGGAAACAGTACATGGCTTGAGACAGTTCCTGATAGGTGTGGCTGAAATCTTTGTTGGTCTACCTGACGGTGGCTTGGTTTCAACAGAATCTCTCACTTTACAAGGTTCATCATGTCTTCTTTTTCACCAATTCTTGTTATTTTCTTTTGAGACATGTAGCAATCATTAGGTACGTTTTTATTTACCTTTTCTTTGACAAGTTTTGACCACTGGCTGTGGTCTTCGTCACAAGTGTCACAGGTGTTGATGTAACACATCTTTATCCAACCACTAACCATGAGCTGGTGTTACCATTCATATCTTCTGTAAAATGGCCCAAAAATCACAACCACTCCTGGGAAGATTTGTTTCATGTTGTCACATAATGGTTCTCACTGTGGTTCCCTGGAGTCCCACAGCTTTAGAAATGGCTTTAGAACCTCTTCCAGACAGAGATTTCAATTAGCTACTTTGTTTGTCCCTGAATTTCCTTTGGATCATAGGATGATATCTGGCTTTTGAAGAACCTTTGATCTACTCCACGTCGTCAGGCAGGTCCCATTTAGGTGATTTCTTGATTGAGACCAGGTGTGACAGTAATCAGACCTGAACGTGGAAAGAGAAATTGAACTCAGCTTTCCAAAGATGTGATACGGTAAATTTATGTTGTAACGGGGAGACAATCGCTATTTCACACAGGTCCGTGGAGGTTTGGATTTTTTTCCCTCTTAATAATAAACACCTTCATTTATAAAATGCATTTTGTGTTTACTCCTGTTATCTTTGTCTAATATTTGAATTTGTTTAATGATCTGAAACATTTGAGAGAAACAAACAAAAGAATGAACTTTTTCATTCTACATGACAGGATTTTTAAAGTCGCTCTGATAGACTTGGAGCTTCTGTGACAGTTTAGCGTTCAGAGATCACAGACAGCCTGAGCTGTCAGTTTTTTTCTGTCAAACTGTGAAACCTATAAAGCATATAATAATGTAGAACACTTAGTGTGGCATAAGTTTGCTTTGAAGAGTTTTTTCTTTATTTACTCAATGTGTAAAGATTTTCTAAAAATATACTGTAGTGTCCACATGATGCAGCTACTTCAAACATCTGGGTTTGGTTTCCCACCCCAAAGGTCATAAAAATATTTATTGATGTATTTTAGGGAGTTTTTTGATATTCTATTTAGAACATTTCAAATAAATAATCAATTTCTTTTTAAGCTGATAATAATTCCAGACTCATAATACATGCTTTGTTCTCAGCAGCAATAAAGACCGCAGCAGAGAGGTCATTCTTGTTGAACAAGGCTCCTCTACCTGGTCACGCTGCCTATACATGAATAATTTCACGCTCAGACTCACATTATGGTACAGTTCAATCGCTGGCCCTTCATATCTTGGCAAAGGTGATAACATAAAACAGCCTGGACCGGGTTGAACGGACAGAGTGTGCTGAGTCAGTGTCCATTCCTCCCCTGCTGTCCTACAGTGGAAGAGTAATAACCCCGGTGGAGTCTAAACATTTTGCTGCAGTGGACTCTCAACTCGCAGCCTCACATCGCTTCATTACACACATTACAGAGATGAATAGAGGCTGAGATATGATGCGAGGGCAGAGCAGCTGACCCGGGCGCTCACAGAGCTGGACTCATAGTTGCTACTTTACAGTTCTTTTTGTAATTTACTCTGTTGTTGTTGCAGCACTCTGTACTGTCGTCCACAAACCAATGGTTGACTCACAGTAGATATATTGATCTATTATGTACAGTTAGCTGCATTGGTTTCATTTGAACTTTTAGACTCTATATTCACTTTATCCTTTTTTTCATATTTTACGTTTAGTAAAGTCTCCAAACTTCAAAGAAAAGTGAAAAATAATTGAAAAGTAAATAGCAAGGCCAATGCTATCTGTAAATGACAGCAAAAGTTGAAATTAACTAAAGACAGATACAATTATTAGAAGGAGCTCATCAAAGGTTGGCTCGTTTTGCCAATGACCGTGGTCCTGTGCTGTTGCTGTGGGGCTCATAAAAGGCTAAGCAAACAACATTAACATTTTTATTACTAATATTCAAACAATCACAGCAGCAGCATCCTAAACTGTATTTGCATTTAAAGCTGAAGCTATTTGGGGCTACATACACAAAAAGGATGAATAGATGCTTCTTTGTTGAACCCTTATAGAGGGATATAAAGAACAGAAAGCTCAGTGGCTTCAGTGTATCAGCCAAGCAAGGAGCAGCAATCAATAATCCAATCACAATCAGGCTCTCACATTAGAGTCCACACAGCTAAAGAGCAGGTTTATCTTTCTACACACAGCTGTTTACCACCCACAACAACGCACCACAGCTAGAGCAACCAACAACTAATAAGTACAGCACTGCTCAGATGCAGCCTGATGAGGACCAACTGCAACAGGGCAGCTACAGTAGAGTTAGAATAAGATTTAACCAGCTTCTGATGGTCCTAAAAGAAAGGCAGCAGCATGAAAGTCTTCATTAGTCCAGTCAAACATTTAATCCTGTACAGGCACCTTATTTTCTACATATATTCATGGTTCTCTGAGAATAAACTATGTTTCTGAGATTAAATCTAACCGTGGTCTGCAGGTGATGATGTGTTTACCATCTGTGTGTGTGTTTGTAGTGTTAGCTAAATATCCCATGAAGCACTGAACAGTTTTTAATGAAAATCTCAGAAAGTAATTATTGGATGAACATTTACGGTTGATTCAGTTTTGGAGTCAACCTGACTCAAGATGGCCGTCAGAGTCAACTGAAGTTACAAAATAGAAAAATGACTATAACTCAGTTGTTTCTACAGATACTGAGTTCAGGTTTTGTGTGGTCCTAGCTAAGACTCGTCCCCTTTACTCAGTCTGAGGGATAAACATGGTGAAACATATTGGCCTAAAACCTTATGAACAGCTTTTAAAGAAACTCTTAAAAAGTATTTGTTTGATGAACAGCTACAAATAATGAACACCATTCAAGATGGCAGCCATATCTAATCAACCTTAAACAAAAATAGATACAACTCAGTCAGTTTTACAGCTAGTAAGCTAAAATGTGATTTAGCTGTAGCTAAAAGTCACTTATAACCAGGGGTTCACACCCTTTATCCCATCAAGGTACTCAAGGAGAACCTGGTGCTGATGTCTGGTGCGCACCGCATCTCTATGAGTTCATGGAATAAGCTGCTGCTAGTGTGTATCACCAGTGCTGCACACGCGTGTAGGTGCTGCGTGTGTGTGTGTTGTGGCGTGTGTGTCGGACGTGTGCGTTGGAGCTGCTGCGTGCGTGTGTGTCGGAGTTCCGGAGAGCATGTGTGTCCACAAGCTTCAGAGCCATGTGAGAACTCATCTTCTGTGCCGCTGCGCCATCAAGACCACAAAAGCACCGGTACGCAAAGCAGAGGCAGAGGGTTCTGGTATTCTTGCATGATATCTGGTGCGTATGCGCACTGGCATACCAGTTATATGTACTCCTGTTTATAACACATACCCTAAGCACTAACTGGTAGCACAATATCTTGCAGTATTATGTGAGACAGAGCATAATGAGCATACATATCTCAACATAAGTGAAATGCATTCCTTTCATTTAAATCTATTTTTTAAATCCATCTCTCCTCTTAACTGCTAGAAGCTGATCTGATGGGCTGCTAAATGAAAATACAGTCTTTGTTTCTGTTCTTTTTTTAAACCAATCTACTGCCTGATCTGTTGCTCTCAATAATTAGAACAGACAGCTTGTGCACACTGAGGAAACACAGAGAAACAGAGCATAACATTTAATTTAAAGAAAGAGAGTCACACAGGTTCAGATACAGTTCATGTGCATGTCGTACAATACCAACTACATGGTGTTTTCTTCATCACCCTGAAGCATATCATCTCATCGAGGCTGTATTGATTCATGTGGATGAAGATGTGGTCACAAAATATATTCCCTCAATTATCTTGTTTGTTATTGGAGAGTTTCTGCTTTAATATTTAATCATCAGGACAGATATTTGCTAAGTTGATTTTAACTGTTTCTGTGTCATGTTGCATTATTAAAGGGTACTTCTCACAAAGCACATCAGGTCTGTTGAACATTGGCACCGACGGAATGGGGGGGCAGAAATAGCTGAGCAGCACTTTCTAAAAGACTCAGCTCCATGCAATTACTGAGCCTCAAGAGCAGCAGCAACAATGTAGGATGTCGCCATGGAAATCAAAATGGATCATCAAACAGCACAGAAGCATTCAACAGATCAGAACAGCAATGAGAGGGGAGAATACACAAAGTTAAAGCCTTTAAAGAAGATACTTGGGGACGAAGGGCAACTCAAAAGGTCAAGAAATGCAACAAATGAATTTTCTCTTTCAGAATTATATCTGAGAGTCATACCGAGGCCCTTTAGTGTGAAGTCTGCAGGCTCTCTCAGGGAAGTCTGGTCTCCTCCCGTACTCATTGTTATGGTGTGAATGCAGGGCTATGGGTCACACAAATGTTTAATTCTTCAAACTCAAAGTTTTATGAAACTGGCTTTAGTAGTTTCTATTTAAATTAATCAAAAATCCGAGCAGACAGAAGCAAACGATGCCTCTGCTCTTGTCCTGCTTGTCCACAGAATGCAAATGACTAAAGGTGTAAAGACATATCTATTTATGAGATCTGACAATTAGGAATAATGCAAGAACAATAAATATAAAACAGGCAGAGGGTCTGGTTTACAGATGTGTGCTCTGTGAAGCAACAGAGCTCCCATCATGCTTTAATCTTAACTCCAGCCTGCTGGAAAGCATCAGACTGACATGATAATTATTGCTCCATTTATCCTCAGTGAGGACAATTTTTCTCATCAAAGATAACCCAGATTTGACTGTTATTTTAATGGTAATAAGACAAGAAGATACTTTTCCCATTTGATGCACTAATTTTAATAAAAGCGGAGGATTTTCTCACCTCATGCATCTCATTCTCTCCATCTACCCAGATGGAGATCAGTTAATCGCAGGTTGCTGAGCAGCAAGAAGAACAGAAATGTCACAAAGCCTGTCTCTGAACTGTTGCCTTGGCAATTTTGACAGACATGCTATTATGCATGTTATGTCGACCTCCTGGTTGTTACTGTAGCTTACAGTCCTCTTCTGCTGGTCTTTGCTGACGTTTGCTAAAAAAGTGCTTCATTCTAGAACACCTAACTATATGTCAGGAGGCAGGATAGAAATTGCAGTTTTACTCTCATATTTGTGAGAACAGATTATATTTATATTCCCCAGTCAGCCATCTCTACCCCTTATGCAGAATGCACAAAAAAGTAATGTGGTGTTTTTTTACTTGAGAAGGTTGTGTTGAAGAGGAAGGTCAGAGGTAGAGCGAGTAGTGATAGAAGTCAACGTAACCCTGACAAAACATCCAGCTCTGAGGTAACACAATGCTGAGACCGCCATGCTGTAAATCAGGGGTGGGGAGCCTTTCTTGCTAGGGTTTCTTTTTTATAAAGTCCTCAGAGGGCCACATTAAAAACATAAATGTCCAATCTTTTCAAGACACAGTGCAAAAATCAAAGTATAAAGTTCTCAGTCACAAAAATTTGAATTGAAACAAGAAGAAAAATAATTCTATTGTGATTTGTTTTACATTATGGTGGTCAACAATAAAACAAAATGTCAATTTAAATGAACAAAACAAAGAATTAGTTTTTGTAGGAAAGGATCAGTAAACCTTTGTAGATAAAAGGGTCTCATATGTTTGCCTTAATTAATAGAAAAATGAATTATATTTGCTGATTGTTTTTTGGTTTTGAAAATTAATTTGAGTCCAACAGAGACAAGAACCAGATCCAGGTCTTTCTTCAGAAACGCTGCTGGATCAGGACCGTCAAAGCACTATGGCGCTTGAAGCTGGGAGTCAGTACTGAACTACACTCAGTTTCTGTCAGAAACAGAACAAATCTTTATTTAAAACAATGTCAGAGAGCATACCAGCATCAACCAGTTCTATAGGGGAAGCTAATTAGTGGCGCACACTTAAGTGTCACAACAAAAAGAGTCCCCAAACATAGTTCTGCATGCAGCTCCGGTTCGGAATGGTGCATTCGGGTCATGATTTCTGGGGAGTGCATGGGTACTGGCGGACTATTATGTGCACCCTTGGCTATAAATTCCACAATGTGGACATGCAGACAGAATAATAAATTTGGACATGAAAATTTTTTTATTGTAAGACACAAAATGTTGTAGAAAATATTAGTATGCAGATGTATAATGATGTTCACAAAGAAGTGATGGAGGGACATATGGTGGCGAGTAGAGACAGGAGGGGGACGTTACACTGTGCTGAGGGGAAAAGCTCTGCTGCAGGGATTCAGCAGCTACCCAGCCAACACTGAGAACAATGGTTTACAGCAGAACAGTACCAAAACAACATCTATGATTTGTTAGAACAATGTTCTATTAGAGCATGATCAACCAGAACTGCAAGAAAAGATGTATATGACAACCCAAATCATCAGTTTCATCACTCATTAGCCTCACGTTCAGCTAACGTCCACATGAACACACAGCAGCAGAAGAGACATGAATAAAGACTTTGTAGCTGTGTGAGCAGAACAAGACGTTCGGCTACAAAAATAATAAAGCAAGGTCAATTTAGAAAAAGCACTGCCACAAAATCTTTAAATGAACTCTGTGTTGCAGCTGGAAGCTGTCCAACTGAACATCCAGTAAAAAAACGTAAGAGTCAACAAAACAACAGAGGAGAGACTTCAGCATCCTGATCAGCATCAACATTGAGTCAAATAGGACACGAATATAAAATAAACTGCAAAATATAGTTTTTAATTCTATTTTATGTAATACATGTGAGGTAAATGTCTGGTTCATGTACTTTCTTAACTTTTCTATGAAACACTTACGTAAGATACTTTTTATCAGGCAGATTTTTAGGCACCTCAATAAAACATTCAATGCGATGTTGACCTTCATTTGTTGTATTTTTTATTTGTCAATATTCATAAAGTCTTGGATATCTGGAAGGAAGGAAGGAAGGAAGGAAGGAAGGAAGGAAGGAAGGAAGGAAGGAAGGAAGGAAGGAAGGAAGGAAGGAAGGAAGGAAGGAAGGAAGGAGTCCATCTGACTTGAGTTTAATTTGTCCTCAGCATTATGTGTGTTTCTTTGAATGTGATGGAATCACCATGGAAACACCATGAAAAAAGGTATCCAACTCATTACTGGCTCTGTGTTGCTTTTATCTCATAAAAAGCTAAAACACACTTCACAATCATTCTGTTTGTTGAGCTTCTACAGCATCTCTGCATGACTCACCTATATACAGTGAAGAGTCCTTCTTGTGGACATGGTCATCAATGTAAGACACTCCCAGAGGCTGGACAGGCGTGGCCCCAATGCCGAGCAGAACCTGGGCTCCGATCAGCAGAAGGTACATCATGTTGGTGTTGGCTCGGTTGCTGCAGTTAAACCCAGAATCCCGATTTTCTGATCTGGACTTGTTGGAGCAGATGTCCCTGCCGTCCTCAGCGTGCCACGAGTCCCCTGCCTCATACTCGTACTGATGAGTCAGAAACTCTGGCAGGGCTGATAACAGTGCCCCCAACGCCATGACAATCCCTCCACAGCCAATCAGGCGGGGCCGGTGGGCCTTGGCGCCAAAGTAGCTGACAAACAGGATGAGGGCCAGGTTGCCAATTTCAAAGCTGCTTGCAATGACGCCCACATCGGCACTCTGTAGGTTGAAACGTCTCTCTAGGGTGGTCAGAACACTCACCTAGAAGGAAAACAAATTATACAAGGAATAAACCTGATGGCCAATGACATCATACTACAAAGTGTATTTGCTATCCGATTGCTTTAGTGGGTGTCAAAGAAAATTCTGTTATCTTCTTCAGAACTATTGCCAACTAGCCTGCTGATAGCAAACAAAGTTGTTTTTTACAATGAACTGCTTTCAGAATCTTCATCCTCTCAGTATGAAACCATTCTCAGTAAAGTGTTCATGTGAGGAAGACCTCAGTTCTAAATGCACATCACACACACACACACACACACACACACACACACACACACACACACACACGCGGTTTAGACCTAATCCTAAAAACCTCATAGCCAAATTGGAAAAATATATTAAATTGAAAGTGAAGTCCTCAATACAAGCCACCTTTAGGTACACCTGTTCATTTGTTAACACAAATATCTAATCAGCCAATCACATGGCAGCAACTGCTCCAGGGTGATGTAGTACCCATAAATGTGCCAAACAAACCTGAGAAAAAAACATCAGTGTGAAATAAAATCACCTCCTGTCAGAGTGAAAACGAACACCACAAAAGGAACACGGTGACAGACGACATGCAGACGATCTCCACATGTGATTTTGTTGTGTGGGCATTTTTCAATATACCCTAGCTATTTTAATCAGTAAGACCTCAAAACAACAAAACACTTTTTAAACAAGCAATGATGAAATTAACATTTTAATAAAAATGCAATGTAAAATAAAACCCTTCAAACCAAAATTGCTTTATTGATCCCATTAAATATAATAACATTTTAAAATATATAACACAAAACGCACCGTTTTATAAAAATAAAACCCAGACAAAGAAATAAAAATGAAATCAGATTTCCTTGAACAAAAACGACAAGGTAAAGTAGAACTGACCCCATGGGTCAGAAGCAGCAGGACCTCCTGGTTCTGATTCTGCTTTTAGAAGGTTTTTTTGTTTTGTTTTGTTTTTTACAGTTTAACAGATTACAGAACAGAAATACTGCAAACAACCTAAAGTCCACATGAGGACTCCGGTTCTCAGGAGGATCTAACTTTTACTTTAACTGAGCTTCAACTGTTCTCTATATGAAACGTTTGAAATCTTACATTTATTAAATATTTTCTTCTGTTTTGAGGCCTTAGTCATCTGTTTCTCTAGGGATCCGGTGATTGAATTATATTAGTGTAATGGGCTGCACTCACAGGAAATGTGGTGTTAATCAGGAACAAACACTAGTTGTCTCCTCTGGTGGAGATCACGTCATCTCCTGGGCCTACCATGTCAAAGGCCTCCTGAATAATTTATTGAGGTATCTGAGAGCAGAGCAGAGCAGGCAGGTTGGATAAACCTCCAGTTTCATAACCTGCTCTCCCACATCAACAGAGAAACCTCCCGAGCAGCGCAGTGACGCGGTGGGTTGATCCAGCCTGCGGCCTGATGGAGGACACGCAGCAGCTCACCCATCAATGAGCGCACAGCTTCACTGGAGGATGTGATCACACTAATCTGATCGGAATAACATGGCATCGTCAGCGCGCCTGAGCCACAGCGTCACCCAACTCACCAGATACGCGCCCACGGTGCCCTGTGCCAACATGAGCGCGCACTCCGCCAGCAGGAAAAGCTTGATGTTGGAAAAACAGGAGGTCTTCTTCTCGTTGTCATCCTGCTCCGGGTCGTCCGAGCCGCTGCTCCTCTCCGTGCAGATCTGGGTTTTAACCTGCATCCTTCGGCTCAGGCTCCGGTCGGCTTGGACGGCGTGAAACGGAGCGGGTCCGGTCCGGCGGAGAGCATCTGGTTCCGATGATGACGAGCAGCCCCACTGCAGAAGAAGAGCGCGGGATCACGGTAGAAATGTCGAGTCACGGCGAAACACGCCGCTGTCTACTCAGATTTACGCGCAGTCCGTCAGAACCGTCTGCTCATCGCCTGTCCGCGCACCGAATGTCGTTCATTAGATTTAAATACGTAGGCGACGCGTGTCGGGATGACGGAGTCTGCTGCGTAGAGCGCCGTAGTGTCCTCACATCCGGGATGCTGCTGGACGCTGCCAGTGTGTGCTGGTTTCAGAGCCCGGTTCGAGATGCAGCTCTGATGGAGGAGATAAAGCTCCTCATGATCCATAACAGTCAGCCAGAGCTCAGCTCCACACACAACATCTGCTTCACTCAGCAACGTTCAAATCCCTGATCATAAATGGGAATTTTGAAAATTGATGTAATTCTCAGTTCATTTTGAATTGTGTTACTTTGCTAACTGACGAAATGTACATTGAATGAATGAATAAATAAATAAAGGGAGTTGTTTTTTTTTTTTACCATGCAGACTCTCCCTCCTAAAGCCAATGGATTGACTGATGGTGAGGTTCAACCATTGATTGTTATTAAGGGTTATTAAAATGACATGTTCTGAGGTTTTCCTTTATACTTTTTGTTACTTAGTTTGCTTTTTAAAATATTTGATTTGATAAGAAATACTTCATTTTTCTTGAAGGAGATACACATAGAAAGAACACAATAACTTTTTGGTGCATTTTAATTCAAAAAGTATATTTTTCTTAAAAAAAATGTATGCATTCAGTTGTACTTATTTGACTTTTACATTTGTTTTTTTAAATATAATTTTCATTCATTTATTTTATTCAGTTATTTAATTAACTTTAAAAAACATTTTTACTTAATGGCTCAGCCTTAGGGATAGGGTGAGGAGCTCGGACATTCGGGAGAGACTCGGAGTAGAACCGCTGCTCCTCCATGTCGAAAGGAGCCAGTTGAGGTGGTTCGGGCATCTTGTTAGGATGCCCCCTGGACGCTTCCCGGGGGAGGCGTTTCCATAGATATCATATATATTACTAGATATCTCACCCGCGCTGTTTGTCAATGGACCCTGACGTCCCTACGCCGGTGGCCATCTTAGTTTGTACAGCTGCCCCCTTCCTTAAAGCGGCTCTCTGAATTATTTTTCTCTGTATCAAAGTTTTCTAAATGTTTTAAATGATATTTCAGGTCTAAACTATGATCTATGGGTTGAGTTCCACAACATCTGTCATTCTGATGAAGACCCTCCTTCCTCCTAGAGACCCCTTTCCATTTTTTCTTGCCGCCGACATTTTTCAGCCAATGAAATTCAAATTTCTGCATTCTCTCAACATGCACGCGCATCAACCAAACCTGTACCAGTAGGGGGCGCTGTCGTACAGGATGCTCCGTGTGTTTCTCTGCCGTGTCAGCCGTTCACTGAGGACTCACAGCTCATTTCTACTAAAAACCTACCCATTCTCCAGCTAAAGATGGATTTATTTTTATTTTTAAACCTTTCACCTCACAGAATGGCAAGGCTTGACAGGATTATGCATTTATTTTGGTCAGAAAGTTCATCCAGGGCCGAGTCAAGTTCAGCTTCAGAGTCCCGCAGCTCTGCTAACAGAGATAATATCAGAAGCAGCAGGGACAGAGAGGGCTCATCAGACCCTCGTAGTATTGTTGGAATAAGATTGTGAACTGTGAGTGATTGAATCCTACACACTGAGTGGTACAGTTCATGTCCGAAGTATATGCGCCGTGTGCACGCGCACACACGCGACCGGACGCGCGTGTCGAGATGTTTTGAGGAGGAGCCTTTGGACGCTAGATTCAAAAACTGCTCTCCTGATGAAATCCTCCGGAGTGCTGCTTTAACATTGGTGTCAATGGAGCATGTACTATTAAATACCTCTAACTTGCTCAATTTTAACCGATTTTCAAACGGTTTGCATTTTTATAAACATCAGAGACGTGGTTGTGAATATATATCAAAATATAACGATAATGGTCGGGAAATTCATAAATTGTAAAAGTATCAAATCTCAAGTCTATACATAATAAGGTTTGTAAGAAAGTAACCCGTTTGTAAATCCGTTCATTTTTCATCGAGTCATGAGAGTTTTTAGTTAAGCTGATCGCTCACCTTCCATCTGCTGCTATAGAAAGCAAAACGTCAGCTGTACGAAGCAAGATGGCCACCGTATAGGGACCCCGTAGAGTCCCACATAGGGCATCTAGTGATATATAGGATATCTATGGGTGTTTCAGGCATGTCCTGCCGGAAGGAGGCCCCCGGGTCGACCCAGGACACACTGGAGAAAATATATCTCTGGTTTGGCCCTGGAGCGCCTTGGATCCTGCCGGAGGAGCTGGTAGAAGTGGCTGGGGAACCGTCTGGAGCTCCCTAATTGGGATGCTGCCCCCGCGACCTGGACCCGGATAAGCGGAAGAAGGCGAGACGAGACGAAACATTTTTACTTTTAAAGTTTGAGTTACTTCTCAAGAAACTCTGAATTAGATTCCTCATAAGCAACTTAGCTCATATGTTTTGTAATGGAAACATTCTTCATATCATATCATTTCAACAGAGAAGACAAAAAACAGCAATTTATTTTAACATACAATTTAAAATGTTTTTGTTTTAAAAACTGCCTCTGTACATTATTTTTCAACAGTTGTGTAATTCTTTGCACCCCCTTTTTGAAAACACCTGTTCTGATTGTTGATTTCTGATCAGTAACCTATGAGTTCTGTTTAAATCTTAAATTTAAATTAGGTGTAAACATCATTGAATGTGATTTGATAAATAAGCCTGCACTGAAAAAAGAGTCTAGCCCTCTCTTCAAGAGGATCTGGCTGCGGACCTCAAAGATGGCGTCTAGAATGGAGTCACAACCACTGCAGGAAATGACGTCACAACCACGAGAGGAAATGACGTCACAACCACGACCGGAAATGCCTCCATCGAACGTTATTTTTAAATTGCAGACCTAGCGAACTTTTATTTCTTAATTTTGAGCAAACTTAGGTGCATTTAACAAGTGGAACAAAGTTAATCTACATTTAAATCTTACATTATAACATAATAGTAAATTCTACTCTTTAAAGAACAAATAGAAAAACGTAGTTTCTTTTTGAGTAGGATCTGGCTGCAGCCGGACTGGCAAACTTAAACCAAACTTTAAAAAAATCTTCATTTTGGTAAGATAGAAGGGCTTTTAACAAGACACATTTAACCTAAGTAGTTTTTTTAAAAACGTTATTTTTAAATTGCAGACCTGGTGAACTTTTATTTCTTAATTTTGAACAGACTTAGCTGCATTTAACAAGTGGAACAGTTAATCTACATTTAAATCTTACATTAGAACATAATAGTAAATTCATTTGTACCTCAGACAGGAAATCTAGTTTAACAACAGAAGTATATTCACTACAATATTTTAAGGCTGTTTAAGGACTATACATTTATATGTAAGTTAACAGACTTTCCCAGATGTGTATAAACGGTACTAGTAATTAATAAAGTACTGGAATCACTGAAGCAACAGTGAAAACAAACTTAGCAGCTTGCTCCCTCACCTGTATCAATAATTGTTTCAAAACATCCATAACTGGGTAGTATTTCAGTATTATTTGGCGTGAAAGACATGAAAAAAATACCACTCCATTTTACAAACACTTTATTTTGTGGTTAAAGTAATTTTCTGCAGCATGGCTTTCTCAGCTGCTCACCTCATCTCTAAGACTTCGTCACCTGAAAAACATGCACACAGGGATTAATTCACACTGTCAAAAGGTTTTATAAAATGACTTACTAAAGTACTCTTTATATTATATTTAAGTTAGATCTATAAAGTTAACGCTGTGTGAACAAACAGGCAGCAGGACCGAGCGCACGGAGCCAAGAAAAATAGTTTAAGGTAAAGTACTGAGCTACAATAACCGGTAGCTATTGTTTTAGCTTTAGCGTTAGCTCGTGGACTCCGTATCTCGTGGAAAACGTACCTCTACAAATCCCGCTGTGTGTTGAAAGCTAAAAGGCACTGGCAGTGTGCCGCTTAAATGGTGTAACGTAACGTGTGAGCTAGAGGGGCTCCAACTCGGTACCGGTGAGCTAGAGGCGAAGTGTCTCGTTTACTGAAGAGCTCCACACACCGCGTGAACATTCCCCGTGAATCGCGCATGCGAAAAAATCTGAATTTGATGTCCAACAGTTTGAGTCCCAAAAACAGTGTAAACGTGTGTGAATTTAGTCATTTTTATTTTTTAAAAAGAATGGGAAACAAAGGGTGCGTTAGTAATCCTTCTCTCAGAGCACCAGGGCGGGCGGTGCAGAAGTTCAAAAGCACAATGTACACACCGAAATGTTAAGATGGAAGAGAATCTTGGTGAACGCTGCCGCATAACCAGAATGGCGGTGAGGTATTAAAAAATATTGAGACGGTCTTGAAAAAGTCTTGAAAAGGTATTGAATTTAACTTAAAGATTCCTGCATATACCCTGGTGAAACAGAACATTTGGTTTAACTCAGTTGAGGTAAAGAGTTTTGAAAACCTCTAAAAATGCTGTTTTGAATCAAGTTGTCACAAACGATCAGTGTTGGTATTTCTGACATTCACTGTGTCACTGTTTATCCTGTAGTTCTTCAATGAAGTATTTAAACTGAGGTAAAATGGAAAATCTAAATGATTAAGAAAGTTAATAGAAAGTGTTTTTCATGCCATTTAATGGTAACATTTCTAGATTTCAAATCAGTTCAATAGTTGCATCAAATTGTTACCATTATAACTGTTTACTATTATAACTGCTGTTTAATTTAAACTTTACAATAAAGACCTTCAGCAGAATGTTTGTATTGTTCTCTTCCAAGATGGCTGCCTGTAACCTTTTCCCAAAACAAAAGGTCTGATTTCTATGCAGTGATTGAATTATGCTGAGATATTAACTGTTGGTTTGTGTTTCAGTAGAGCAATAGTGTTAGTTTAATTCTGTCACTGCATTGAAATGAGACATTTTATTTTGAAAGGTTACTGGCAACCATCCTGGAAGAGAATAATACTAAAATTCTGTTAAAAGACCTTCATTTGGGAAATATAGCATCTGACACTAGAATATATTACTATCATCTGATGTGAAGATAACATGTAGTATTTAAGTGACCAAATAAAGTGGAGTGAAAGTTATTGAATAGTGTTGGAATAAAGTGAAAAAATTGTGTTGGGTCAAAATGGTCTAAGAGATCAAATTACTTCACCTCAACATGTTTCTATCACATTTCATCAACACAAGATTCACAGGTTGGGTTAACATGAATAATTTGTGTTCATTTGACTCAATTCTTTGAGTTGCTGCCAAACATCTGTGTGCAACCAATGTCCACTATGGAATTAAGTTGATCCTACATGATCTTTTTTTCAGTGTAGTGAATCAGTGAACACTTAAAGGGACATGAGGGAGCTTTTGAAGAAAAGTAATAATTGCATGTTCAGTTTATTTAGATTATTAAGTGATGAAGCATTTTAAATCAAAAAGAATGAGGCCACCCATGTATCATTCCATTATCTTGAACAGGCTGTGAGCTGTAAAATGTTCTGCAATTCGGGGTCCGAATTTCCCGCGCTGTCCTACGGATGTGACGTCAACTGACGCTTCTGCGCGTTCTCGGGCTAAAAAAGTAATAATAAATGTATATCCAGTAGGTGGCAGTATTGCACCTTTGTGTAGTGTTGCTAGTCAATGGCGGACTTCCTTATCTAAACCAGTGGTTTTTCTCATAAAACTGGTGTTATTTGGCAGCGTTTATGGAGCTGAAAACCTCTCTGATGGATTATAAGGGTTTCACAGAGCTAAAGGTGCTGTTATAGGCGACCGCACAGCAATCTGTCCATGTTTATGGTCTCGGCACTGTAGGCCGCAAATCCCGGACTGTTTCCTAGACCTCAGTCCGCTTACAGTGCATCTAAGGCGGCTCTGCTGCGCACGGACCTCCGGGTGCTACGGAGTTCCACTCCGTGATGTGAATTTGAGAAATCTAGGGTAATATATGTGGCGGGGCATGATTCTATCACGCTAGATTTCTCAAATTCTCCTCCGGGTGTCCGAGAACACCGGCTGATTAAAGCTTTTAGCAATACAGGCAGCAGTGGAAGCTGGAACATAGCGGCTAGCGAGATTAGCTCTGTTAGATCGGCTCCCTCAGTCTGATCGTGTGTGTGTGCGTCACGGGGCATTGTTTTACTATATTTCCTTTTGTATTAATAAAATGTATTTTTATTTATGGAATCATGCCTCCGGCTGCCTTTGGTTGAACCCTTATGAACTAGTGAGAAATTCGTGCACGCTCCCGGTAAAAGCTGCAGTTATTCGCAGCGCCAGGCGCGGCGCTCATGAGGTTTGTTTTTCAAAGCTCCCTCATGTCCCTTTAAGTGTCAAGGTCTCATTTCCCGCTGCTTTTGGCTCAGAATGTTCCATGAACAATTAAGATGCACTATCAGGTCTAATTCAACAGCATCTTAAGGCGCAGTCTGTCAAATGAAGTGTGGACTCAGCAGGCAGAGTCTCCATTTCTCACATAGTCCTTCAGAGTTACAGCTCTGATTTAGGATCAGCCATAGTGCCTGCTGATGCAGTGAGAGCTCAGTAAGACATTATTTTAAGTCCACAGAAAAAAAAATGCAATTATGCGCTCAAACAAATAAGATGCTGCATCAAACAAAAACATAAAAATGTGAAGAACTGTATTCTCTGGCAAAATTGTTGATGATCCTTTGTATTTACTTAATATTTATATAAATGATACGCTATGATTTGCCAGTGACTGGTGGATATGTGTAAAATAGTGTATACTCTAGAAACTTTAAAATAACACCATTCACAAACAGTTTAGCTCCTGATTCTGAAATTATCAATGGCAAAAATTTGTGAGTCAAAATATTGTTATTGAACTAAATATAAATAAACAAGGGCATAAAGAGAACAAACAGCCTTGATAAGATAATAAGTAAATTATTTTATAAATATTCCTATTATGTTTTTGACAATAAAAGGGGAAGATATTTGGAATGGTTTTTAAATTGTATTTGAGTGTCTTTAACAACATCAGACCAGCTCTTAGAGAAAAATGTAAAATTAGTTCACTCAAAATGTTGCACAACTTCACATATTAAATGTCTGATATCATGCAAAATTCACTTTGTAAAGATCATATCAGTCCCAAAGACTGTAAAATATTTTCACCGTTTTTACTTCCTTACTCTCATTTTTGGGAATTGTGGTTGGGCTATTGCTAAAACAGGTTTCAAAATCTTTCCCCTGCTGACGTCAAGAAGGGAAAAGACCACTCCTGTCTAGAGGACAGAGCCAATCACGAGCACCTCATTTCTACCTGAGCCCACCCCCATCCTTTAAAAGCCATGGGAGCGTGCATCCTCACAAACATTAGCAAACAGTCATGGCGAAGCTACTAGCAAAATACGACGGTTGCTTCATAGATGGTTGCATCAACGAGCACAAAAGTCGTTTTTTTACTCCCTTCATCTGAGACCCTGAAGACCCACTGACGTCTCACAAATGAGAAAAACAGAGAAAAGAGATGAACGGGGCTTAGAGGAGCTCTGATACCCAACTGCCCCGCCCATTTGACAGGAAAGTTTCTCTTTAGGAGGTTGGGTGAGGGGGTGGAAGAACAACAGAACAGAACAACATTATTGGCATGCATGTACACCCCTGATAATAATAATTAACATGATGTTAACTAACTTAATCTTAAACCACACGTGTTCAGCTATTTTGCTGTTGCAATTAAAAGTTAGGGCAGTTGAAAATCTGATGACACTGTGTAATCTGTTGTTTTATTTCCCTTCATTATAGATTAGAAAAAAGAAGGAATAAATCTATGTTGACAGGAAGCAAATCAGAGTGTTTATGAAATACAAAGCTGAAATTGAGAAAAACTCCCTCAGAGCAGAAATAGAAGACAGTAACCGAGGAAAATTTCACATAAAAAAGACAAATGGTGACTGGCAAAAAGTTTGAGTGGCTGGTACAAAATCTTCTCCACCAATCACATGTACCTGTGTATTATACACGCACGCACGCACGCACACACACAGGTATACATACATCCTAACAAACAGTTTTCCAGTCACTTTGATGCAAAAAATAAAATTACTCAAAAAGCATCACATCTCAATTGTTTTGTCGGGCCCTCAGGCCACCCTCATGAAGAAATTGGTTTGGAAGGAGACATTCAGTGGCCTGCTAGGTCACTTTAGGGCTCTGGCAGTATTCATCCCGTTCCTCCTTAGACCAAGGAGCAGATAGCAGTCATGCTGGGACCTCCAGCAGCCCTGTCCAGCTCTCCTAGGGTAACTGCCAGTGTCCTGGAATTTCTTCCATGTAAGCCTTCGGGCAACGGCACATATTAATGTGTCATCCTGGTGGAGTTGGACTGCTTGTGCAACCTCTGTAGTGTATCACCTCATGCTATCAGTAGTGACACTGACCCTATCAAATGTTAAAATATAAGCAGCAATAAGATGATGAGGAGGAATCATTTGTCTGTGACCTCCACCTGCAAAAGCATTCCTGTTTTGAGGGCTATTTAATAGTTGTCATTTTGTTGCACTTGTTGTTTTTTTGTTTTTATTAAAATTTATTTCATTCAAATAAAAATAAAATGATTGGTAAAATGATGATAAAATGATGAGGTTCAGAAGACCCTTCATGGAGACACAATCAAAGAGTCTGAGTACCCGGCCCGGAGGGTTACCGGGGTCTCACCCTGGAGCCAGGCCTGGGGTTGGGGCTCGTGGACGAGCACCTGGTGGCCGGGCTTTCGCCCATGGGGCCCGGCCGGGCCCAGCCTGAACCGGAGACATGGGCTCATCCAACTGTGGGCCCACCACCTGCAGGAGGAGAGTGAAGGGTCCGGTGCATTGTGGATCGGGTGGCAGACCGAGGCGGGGGCTTTGGCGATCCGATCCCCGGACGGGAAAACTGGCTATCGGGACATGGAACGTCACCTCTCTGGCGGGGAAGGAGCTGGAGCTTGTGGAAGAGGCTGAGCGATACCGGCTAGATATAGTCGGGCTCACCTCGACACATAGCGTTGGCTCTGGAACCCGAGTCCTGGAGAGGGGTTGGACACTTTTCTTTGCTGGAGTTGATCCGGGTGAGAGGCGGAGGGCTGGGGTGGGCTTTCTGTTAGCCCCAAGACTCTCTGCCTGTATGTTGGGGTTTACCCCGGGGGACGAAAGGGCAGCTTCCCTACGCCTTCGGGTTGGGGAACGGGTCCTGTCTGTTGTTTGTGCTTATGCCCCAAATAGCAGTTCAGAGTACCCACCCTTTTTGGAGTCTCTGGGACGAGTGCTGGATAGCGCTCCAACAGGGGACTCCATTGTCCTGCTGGGGGACTTCAACGCTCACGTGGGCAATGACAGCGTGACCTGGAGGGGCGTGATTGGGAGGAACGGCCCGCCCAATCTGAATCCGAGTGGTGTTCTGTTATTGGACTTCTGTGCAAGTCGCAGTTTGGCCATAACGAACACCATGTTCGAACATAAGGATGCCCATCGGTACACCTGGTACCAGGGCAGCCTAGGTTACAGGTCGATGATTGACTTTATAGTTGTATCATCTGACCTGAGACCGTATGTTTTGGACACTCGGGTGAAGAGAGGAGCGGAGCTGTCAACTGATCACCACCTGGTGGTGAGCTGGATCAGATGACAGGGGAAGATGCTACGCAGACCTGGTAGACCCAAACGTATAGTGAGGGTCTGCTGGGAACGCCTGGCAGAAGAGCCTGTCAAGATGGTCTTCAACTCCCACCTCCGGCAGAGCTTCGACCACGTCCCGAGAGCAGTGGGGGACATTGAGTCCGAATGGGCCTTGTTCCGCTCTGCGATTGTTGAGGCGGTTGTTGCTAGCTGTGGTCGCAAGGTAGCCGGTGCCAGTCGTGGCGGTAACCCCCGTACCCGCTGGTGGACACCAGAGGTTAGGGGAGCCGTCAGGCTGAAGGAGGCCTACAGGGCGTGGCTGGTCTGTGGGTCTCCAGAGGCAGCAGACAGGTACCGGCGGGCCAAGCGAAGTGCAGCAGTGGCAGTTGCCGAGGCAAAATCTCGGGCGTGGGAGGAGTTTGGCGAGGCCATGGAAAAAGACTATCGATCGGCTCCAAAGAGGTTCTGGCAAACCATCCAGCGCCTCAGGGGAGGAAGGCAGCAACTCGCTCACACTGTTTACAGTGGGGACGGGGAGCTGCTGACGTCAACTGGGGCTATAGTCGGACGGTGGAAGGAATACTTTGAGGAGCTCCTCAATCCCACCGACGCGCATTCCAAGGAGGAACCAGAGCTGGGAGACCTGGGGACGGACTGTCCAATCTCTGGGGCAGAAGTCGCTGAGGTAGTCAAACAACTACGCAGCGGCGGAGCCCCAGGGGTGGATGAGATCCGACCTGGGTATCTCAAGGCGATGGATGTTGTAGGTCTGTCGTGGCTGACACGTCTCTGCAACATTGCGTGGTCATCGGGGGTAGTTCCTGTGGAGTGGCAAACCAGGGTGGTGGTTCCCATTTTTAAGAAGGGGGACCAGAGGGTGTGTTCCAACTATAGGGGGATCACACTCCTCAGCCTCCCTGGAAAGGTCTACTCCAGGGTACTGGAGAAGAGGTTCTGGTCGATAGTTGAACCTCAGATAGAAGAGGAGCAATGTGGTTTTCGTCCTGGTCGTGGAACTGTGGACCAGCTCTTTACCCTTACTAGGGTGATGGAGGGGTCATGGGAGTTTGCCCAACCAATCCACATGTGTTTTGTGGATTTGGAGAAGGCTTATGACCGTGTCCCCAGGGGCACCCTGTGGGGGGCGCTCCAGGAGTATGGGGTTGATGGTCTTTTGTTAAGGGCCATTCAGTCCCTGTACCAGAGGAGTGTGAGTCTGGTCCGCATAGCCGGCAGTAAGTCGGACCTGTTTCCAGTGAGGGTTGGACTCCGCCAGGGCTGCCCTTTGTCACCGGTCCTGTTCATAACCTTTATGGACAGGATTTCTAGGCGCAGCCATGGTGTGGAGGGTGTTGAGTTTGGTGACAGGAGAATCGCGTCTCTGCTTTTTGCGGATGATGTGGTCCTCCTAGCTTCATCGAGCTCTGACCTTCAGCTCTTGCTGGGGAGGTTCGCAGCCGAGTGTGAAGCGGCTGGGATGAGGATCAGCACCTCCAAATCTGAGGCCATGGTTCTCGACCGGAAAAAGGTGGATTGCCAACTCCGGGTCGGAAGAGAAGTCCTGCCTCAAGTGGAGGAGTTCAAGTATCTCGGGGTCTTGTTCACGAGTGAGGGAAGGAGGGAGCGGGAGATCGACAGGCGGATTGGGGCAGCGTCTGCAGTGATGCGGACGCTGAACCGGTCTGTTGTGGTAAAGAGGGAGCTGAGCCAGAAAGCAAGGCTCTCGATTTACCGGTCGGTCTACCTACCAATCCTCACCTATGGTCATGAGCTTTGGGTAGTGACCAAAAGAACGAGATCGCGGATACAAGCGGCTGAAATGAGTTTTCTCCGCAGGGTGGCCGGGCTCAGCCTTAGGGATAGGGTAAGAAGCTCGGACATCCGGGAGAGACTCGGAGTAGAGTCGCTGCTCCTCCATATCGAAAGGAGCCAGTTGAGGTGGTTCGGGCATCTGGTAAGGATGCCTCCTGGACGCCTCCCTCGGGAGGTGTTCTGGGCATGTCCTGCCGGCAGGAGGCCCCCAGGTCGACCCAGGACAAGCTGGAGGAAATACATCTTCAGTTTGGCCTGGGAACGCCTGGGCGTCCCAGCTGAGGAGCTGGTGGACTTGGCCGGGGAGAAGGTGGCCTGGGCTGCCCGACTTGGAATGCTGCCCCCGCGACCCGGACCCGGATAAGCGGAAGAAGGCGAGGCGAGGCAATAAAAAAACAATAACAACAACAACAAAAATATATACATAACACAAGCAATTTGAATGAAAAGGAGCAGATAGAAGAACTTATCTTATAATTTCTGCCCCTTTTAAACAAAAGGAAATTATTAACACATTCTTAGTTCAAACTGTCAGACATAGAGTTCATTTAAAACTGTTATTTTCCAAATTATAGAGTAATCTTAGACTTTTATTTCATAACTTTTAAATACATTTGATTTAATATGCTTTCTAAATATGGTAAGCGACCGCGAGACTTTTATTTGCTTGCTGAGGTTATTCCACAATTTTACACCATTTACTGAAATACTGCGTTCCTTAATTATGGTTCTGTATCTAGGTTTTTCTAAAGACCTTGACTCCTTTCAACATGTATTCACTGACTCTCTTTTGAAACATTTTTTGAATATTTGTTGGTAATGTACTTGTATTTGCTCTGTACATGGTTTGTAATATTTTCCAATCTACCAGGTCATGAAATTTCAGTATTTTATATTTGATGAATAATGGGTTAGAGGGTTCTCTATAGTGGCTGTTGTTAATGATCCTTAATGCTCTTTTCTGTAAAATGACCAAAGGTTGTGTATAGGTTTTGCATGTGGCTCCCCAGATTTCCAAACAATAAATGAAGTATGGTCCAATCAGTGAGTTATACAGTGTTAACAATCCAGAACTATTTAGTAGAAACTTGACTTTATATAATACAGCGATGGCTTTTGCAATTTTCCCTTTTATATAACTTATATGTGATTTCCAAGTGAGATCCTCATCAAACACAACTCCTAAAAATTTTGTTTCTTTTACTCTTTGAATTTCTATTCCATCTATTTTTAAAGATACATCACTGCATTTTTTGTTATTAAACAACATAAAGTTTGTTTTGTTCAGGTTCAGTGACAGTCTGTTTATATCAAACCATTTTTTTACTTTAATCAGTTCATTATTTATCACTTGAGTTACTTCATTTATATTTGAACCTGAACAAAACAAGGTAGTGTCGTCAGCAAACAGAACAGTACCAAGTAGTTTGGACACCTTTACAAAATCATTAATAAATAATATGAACAGTTTGGGTCCCAGTACCGACCCTTGTGCTACTCCACAACTTTTATCACTTAGTTCTGATCTGGTATCGTTTATTTGAACAAACTGTCTTCTATTTTTTAAATAACTATTAACCCACCGATGAGCCACTCCTCTTATCCCATACTGATTTAATTTCTGAAGTAACCTTGAATGATCAATGACGTCGAATGCTTTTTTAAAATCAATAAATATACTGATAAAGTAGTTTTTATTGTCTATTGCTGTTGATATTTTGTCCGTTAATTCCATTATTGCCATTCCTGTGGAATGTTTAGTTCTGAATCCATACTTTTCCGGGTTTAAGATATTATTTTTTTCGATGAATTTATCCAACCTTGTTACAAACACTTTTTCCAATATTTTTGAAAACTGTGGAAGTAGTGACACCGGCCTGTAGTTATTGAAGCTGTGTTTATCACCACTCTTGAACAATGGGATGACTTTAGCGGTTTTCAATAAATCAGGAAACACTCCGGTAGAAAGTGACAGATTACAGATGTAAGTGAATGGATCAATAACAGAGTCTATAATAGTTTTAACAGTCATCATATCTAGGTCATCATCATCGGTTGATTTTTTGCTTCCAGTTTTTTACAATACTTCTTATTTCTTCTTTCTCCACTTTGTCAAGGAAAATACTATTGACATTGTTAGTTATAGTACCCAGTTTGTCTTCTATTATTGGTTTGTTGTCCACCAAACTCTTCCCTACATTTACAAAAAATTGATTGAATTCATTAGTGATTTCTTTTATATCATGAATGTCTTTATTGTCCTTGACAAAGTAGTTTGGGAGTCTTGATTTAGTTTTATCTCTATTTTTCACACTTTTGTAATAATAATAATAATGCATCAGTTTTATATAGCGCTTTTCTAGGTCACTCAAAGATGCTTTACAGAGTTGCATTATTCATTCACACAGACATTCTCACCGGTGGTGGTAAACTACGACAGACGTCTGTAGCCACAGCTGCCCTGGGGAAGACTGACGGAAGTGAGGCTGCCATTCTGCGCCATCGGCCCTTCTGACCACCACCAACATTCACACACAGTCACATTCACACAGGCAAGTTGGGTGAAGTGTCTTGCCCAAGGACACAACGACAATCTAACCCAGCCAGAGCTGGGGATCGAACCGGTGACCAGACCGGCCACTCTCCCAACTGAGCTAATGCCGCCCAAATTTTTATTATTCCCAATGTTGCTTTACTGTTGTCTTTATTCTTATTCAGTATTCAATGTCATTTTGTTGCACCTGTTGTTAATTTCATTAATAACAAAACATCTGAAACTGGACAAACAACCCCTCTGCTACTTAAATGACAAGAGCAATGTCCCAAAAGTTTAACTGACTCGATACCAGACTCTGGTTAAAAAGTGTTTTTAAATTATTCACAGCTGTGTAAAAAAGTATCTATTTACTAATGCCCTCCTAAAGATGGTAACTAATTGAATCCATTTTTGATACATTTTTCAAAGAATACTAAAACACATCAAATATAAACAATTTTTATTCTCTGCCAGATCTTTGTAATCCACTGGTTTTGGTTTATTACACCAGATCTAGTGACTGGTGAGTTTATGTGTAAAATATTGGCTCTATAAAAAACATTAAAATTACTCTATGGCTCCAACGTTGTTTAGCTTCTGATCCAAAATAATCAGTGGAAGAAACTTATGACTCAAACTATTACAGGTGGGACTAAAGTTAGATGAAAAAGAGAATAACAACAACTAAAAATCCTACAGGGAAGGTTAAGACAACAGTGCTCCTAGAGTCACTCCACCCACTCCCCTGTCAAATAAGTTCTGAAAACAGAAACATTTTTGAGGAGACTCTTTTGATTTTGGTGCTTATCTAAAGGTTATTTTAAGGACTTGTTGTTGGCTAAAGAGTTTATGAGTTGATCTAAACAACACAGTGAAGTTAAACTGTTTAATAACCAGAGAAGACAAACCATGTTTAGAAAGCAGGTCTGTCTTTAGAGTCCTCCCTTCAGAGGTTTGCTTTAGGCCTAGCGGTGTGGACCACGACCCTTAATCCTGCTGCAGACACACCTGGAGAGGAGAGTATAAAAACCCTGGACTGAACAGAGTCAGGCATCCAGCTTCCAGGAGTCTCTCTACAGAAGCTCCTCAGCCTCCACACTGACCCTGAAGATGTTTCCCTCTGCCAGCCTGCTGCTGCTGCTCCTGCTCGGCCTCTCTCAGGCTCTACCTCTACATGAGAAAGGAGACAAAGATGGAGACCACGAGCATGAAGGAGCACTGCATGATGTCAAAGATGGAGACGGAGACAGAAAGCACGAAGAGAAACTGCATGATGTCAAAGATGGAGACGGAGACAGAAAGCATGAAGAGAAACTGCATGATGTAGAGTGGAATGATGACAAGGACGAAGTGTCACGGCCCCCTGTTTTGGGTCCGTGTTTTGTTTTCTTTTGGTTGTTTGTGCCCTCCCCCCCTTCTTTCTGTTCAGCCACTTCCTTGCTGCTGGTTGTTGCCCTGGGAGAAGTGCACACCACCATTCTACCGGAGAAGTCCGTGGACCACGCCCCCATCGCCATGGCAACGGCCCTGTCAGTCAGCGATGACGTCATCACGCGCTCCGGTCTGCACTCTCCCAGCTGATTCCACTTCCACTAATGCGACACCAGCAGTCTACAAAAGCCAGGAAGTGACTCAGTTCTAGGAGCAATGGGCTCTGTGCACGCAGCTACGTGACGTAATCTCCGGTAGAAGGTCAGGATGGACGTAAATTTCCGGTAGCCGCTGGAAGCACATACTGCGCTTGCTAGTTTCCTTTCGAGAGCTTGTAAATCTTTCTTTTTTTGCAAATTTTTCTTCTTTTTTGTGCGTGGCCTTCTATGTCGAGCTTTTATGTGTTCATGTCCTAAACATGACATGTACACTGACAAAATTTGCGTTTCAATAACAAACTGATAGCAGGTCTAACCACCACTGCTGTGTGCCGTTCTGTACATTATCAACAAGATCAACTTCCCACCTCCCATCTTTAGCACGGAGACCGGAAGTCTCGTACCATCCTCACGCCAAACACGGAACTGATGCGTGCACAGAGGCTATTCCTTGAGTTGACTCCACACAGCTTTGGGTTTAAACTCTGTATGGTCTGTATTAGAGAAGAGATAGCTGTATTATATTGGTCTGAACTTTTGAAGAGCTTTTGTTTAGAGTTTAACTCTTTGTATTATAAGTTCTGTTTGAGCCATTTAAGTTTCTTTGTTTTTTTTAAGAGACTTATGGTACATCTTCAGTTCTGCGAAAAACATTTCTTTTTAAAGTTAACTGACAACCTGATTTATTCATTTGTACTTTGTAAATATTGTAAATAACTCTGATTTCTTTTCTTTTCCAGATCCGGGGGAGGTTGATCCTGTCTTTTGTTTCTCCGGTGGAGTTTTTGTTTTGGTAATTTACAGGTATTTTATGTTAGTCCCTCCCCCGGCTGGTAAGTTTTGGGGTTTTCGTTTTTGTTTTATCCTCCAGGGTTGTGTTACAGGTTGTTAGTTTTACCGGCCCTGGAGCGTTTTCTGTTTTTTGTAATAAATCAGTTTTACACCACATCTCAAGACTCCGCAAACTTTTTCCTTACACAAGCCACAACATCTGGGGAAAAAGGGAGGGTTGTAACACGAAGATAAAGAGAAAGCATGGGGAAAAAAAAAAAACTAGATGAGGAGAAAGATTGGGACCATGATTGGCACAAAGACAGATGCCATGAGGAATACAGATACCGTGATGAGAAGAAAGATGGAGACCACGATGGACACAAAGACAGATACCATGATGAGGAGCACCCACGCTCTCTCTATATACCGGTATTTGCCAACATAAAAGTGTCTTTGTTGAAAAGTCAACCTAACATGTGCACGTGATCTCATTGCCGGAAGTCTTGTGACATCTTTTTTTCTCCAAAACCTTATTTAAAATCTTACAATTCAAAACATATTACGTAACTTAGATTAAACTGAAAGGAGCCTGCATCCTCACAAACGTTAGCAAACACCCCTGATAATAATAATTAGCATAACATAATGTTAGCTAATTTAATCTTAAGCCACACGTGTTCAGCTAGTTTGCTGTTGCAATTAAAATTAGGACAGTTCATATGAAAATCTGATGACACTGTGTAATCTGTTGTTTAATTTCCCTTCATTGTAGATTAGAAAAAAGACGGAATAAATCTATGTTAACAGGAAGCAAGTCAGAGTGTTTATAAAATACAAAGTTGAAGTTGAGAAAATCTCCCTCAGAGCAGAAACAGAAGAGAGTAACTGAAACAAAGGTTTCACATAAAACAGGAAAATGGTGGCTGGCAAAAAGTTTGAGTGGCTGGTACAAAATCCTATCCACCAACCACATGTACTTGTGTACACGCACGCACACACACGCACACACACACACACACACACAGACCTTTCTTTTATTTCTTCCTGAATGTCACAGAATTCTTTCCACAGCTCAACACTTTCCTTGAACACCATCTTCTGCTGGATTGGTGAAAGATCTACAACAACCAGGAGCTAATTCTACATTCAGATGACACAGAAGAGCCAAAGGAAAGAGGGGCAGCATTTTAACTCCGAGCAATATCAAAACCAGCAAACCGTGCTGTGAACACAGAGCTTTTATTTACAAAGAACAGTTACCACCACATACTGTCCAACGTGTGCATCAACTTCTGTCAAAATTATACAGTTTTTAAATAATTCTAAAATAAACATTCACATATTATTCTGTGATAAATAAATACATCCAGATATGTCATCTGTGACCCAAATAAATCACACAATAAGATGGGTTAAAAAATTTTAAAATATCTAAATTGGTTCCGTTTATTAGAATACAAGACAGTTTTCAATCATTAACTGGTAATAAATGTATTATTACATTGATAATCAGATTCAGTGGTGTGATCATGTTTGACTGGGAACACACATCCAGAAAACTAAACACAACAGCAATATTCCATAATATTGTCACAGTCTTTGAGTTACAGGTTTTTCTAGTTTTTGTTTCGTTAGAAATACTTTTCTCTTGAGTCCTTTACAGGCATTACTACGGAGCCTTACTACGGAGCCTGTCTCATGACATGGTGGAAAAATTGGTATTTCATGGGACCCGGGCTGGGCTCCACGCACAGCAGGGCAGCACTGGTCAGCTGTGGCTGCACGTATTATTATTGCGGGGATGCAGCTCTTTGTCTGCACCCTGATAGAAGAATTACTGGGGACATTTCAGTGATTTCTGGATATTGGTGGAGATATTGGACTCTGGTTTTATGTTTAAAATATCATGTGCCCTTTATCAATCAGCTCTACTTTAAAAGTGCCATGACTTGTGTGCAGGTGTGACAGAGTGGATGTTAATAAGGAGCACTAAGGCTCACGTTTACCCCAAGGAGACAGGACCAAGGATGTTTATGGGTTTATTTACAAATAAAATAAAACTAGTCATAAGCCCCAACCAAACAGTGGGGATCCACCAGCAGGGGGCGGAACCCTGCAGGGCAGCAGACCACAAACCTGAGGGTGCACCACACCCACCCTTAGGTGCTGCTCCAGCTGCTGCCTCTGCAGAGGGCCCGGCTCCACCTCCTCCTGGCGAGCTCCACTGAAAGAAACAAAAATGGTTAATGACACCTTGTTAGTCCCTCTCCCGACTGTTCCCCACGCACGCACACCACACACACACGCCCTCACGAGCACCGGTACGCTCTAATAAATCGTCCGGGACCAGCGTCCGTCCCACGGCTCCATAGAGTCCTGCAGTCCAGAAGCTGAACTGCCGTGGTCCAGCTGACCTGCCAGCTGCTACTGGACTGGACTGATCCGGCGGCAAGTGGAGTCCCAATCAATGTCTGAGAGGCATGGAGCAGCGCTGCTCCACTGAGCTGGAGACG
>SSNR01000182.1:1173633-1190521 GCA_006937965.1 Callopanchax toddi
AAAAGATCTGGACATATCTGAAAAACATCTCAAACTTTGCTTTCTGGACTCATCACCTCTGGAGCCAACTGAGACCTATAAATACCTTGGAGTTTGTCTGGAATCTGATCTTTCTTTCAAAAAACATATTCAAGCCACTACACATCAACTCAATTTTTGACTTAAAACACTTTATCAATCTGTTAACTGTTTTAATCTCCTGGTCAGAAAAAGAATAGCCACACAGCTGCTTCTACCTACATTAGACTATGCCGACATCATCTACCAGAACACAACTGCTTCCCGTCTACATTCTATTGATGTGTCCTACAACAGTACATGTCGTTTTGTTCTTCGCTGTCCCTTCAGAACCCATCACTGTGTGTTGTATGAACAGCTGTCATGGTTTGCACCTTCTGCCAGGAGACAGTTTCACTGGTTTCAGTTTATTTTCAAAACTTTTTACTTTAATTACCCACATTATCTTAAGTTACATTTAGTGCGTTATAATTCACTTCAAAATCTGCGACACAATGATCAAATTTTTTTTGTTGTTGCCAGAATTAAAAGAGAGGTTGGGAAATTGACTTTTTGTTTTAAAGCTCCATATGATTGGAACAATGTTCCCTTATCCATCTGTTCTATATCTTCATTTACTGTGTTTCAAAGAGCCCTGACTGAACATCTTCAGAACACTTGTATATGTTACTAATTGTGGTTATTTTTGTTTTGATTTTATTGATCATGTATATACTTTGTTTATTTTATTTTGTCTTTTTTAAATTAATTATTATTATTTATCATATTTGTTGTGGGGTTAGTGTTGGTGAGGTGGGTTGGAGCATGGTGAGCCATTGTGTGTGTGTGTGTGTGTTTGGGTGTGTGAATGTGTTGGTAGTTCTGTGTTGTATTGCTGTCATTGACTGTTATCTTTGATCTGCTGTCTTGTTTACTTGTTCTTTCTGTTTTTGTTGCAATGGAGGACCCCCTCGAAAACGAGATGTCTCATCTCAAGGGGTTAATCCTCCATATAAACATATGTTAATTAATATAAACTATTTTTATTCTCTGCCAGATCTTTGTAATCCACTGGTTTTGGTTTATTACACCAGATCCAGTGACTGGTGAGTTTATGTGTAAAATATTGGCTCTATAAAAAACATTAAAATTACTCTATGGCTCCAACGTTGTTTAGCTTCTGATCCAAAATAATCAGTGGAAGAAACTTATGACTCAAACTATTACAGGTGGGACTAAAGTTAGATGAAAAAGAGAATAATGACAAAGGTTAAGACAACAGTGCTCCTAGAGCCACTCCACCCACTCCCCTGTCAAATAAGTTCTGAAAACAGAAACATTTTTGAGGAGACTCTTTTGATTTTGGTGCTTATCTAAAGGTTATTTTAAGGACTTGTTGTTGGCTAAAGAGTTTATGAGTTGATCTAAACAACACAGTGAAGTTAAACTGTTTAATGACCAGAGAAGACAAACCATGTTTAGAAAGCAGGTCTGTCTTTAGAGTCCTCCCTTCAGAGGTTTGCTTTAGGCCTAGCGGTGTGGACCACGACCCTTAATCCTGCTGCAGACACACCTGGAGAGGAGAGTATAAAAACCCTGGACTGAACAGAGTCAGGCATCCAGCTTCCAGGAGTCTCTCTACAGAAGCTCCTCAGCCTCCACACTGACCCTGAAGATGTTTCCCTCTGCCAGCCTGCTGCTGCTGCTCCTGCTTGGCCTCTCTCAGGCTCTACCTCTACATGAGAAAGGAGACAAAGATGGAGACCACGAGCATGAAGGAGCGCTGCATGATGTCAAAGATGGAGACGGAGACAGAAAGCATGAAGAGAAACTGCATGATGTAGTGTGGAATGATGACAAGGACAAAGATAAAGAGAGAAAGCATGAAAAAAAACTACATGAGGAGAAAGATTGGGACCATGATTGGCACAAACACAGATGCCATGAGGAATACAGATACCGTGATGAGAAGAAAGTTAGAGACCATGATGGGGACAAAGATAAATACCACGATGAGAAGAAAGTTAGAGACCATGATGGGGACAAAGACAGACACCACGATGAGAAGAAAGTTAGAGACCATGATGGGGACAAAGACAGACACCACGATGAGAAGAAAGTTAGAGACCATGATGGGGACAAAGACAAATACCACGATGAGAAGAAAGTTAGAGACCATGATGGGGACAAAGACAGACACCACGATGAGAAGAAAGTTAGAGACCATGATGGGAACAAAGACAGATACCACGATGAGAAGAAAGTTAGAGACCATGATGGGGACAAAGACATATACCACGATGAGAAGAAAGTTAGAGACCATGATGGGGACAAAGACAAACACCACGATGAGAAGAAAGTTAGAGACCATGATGGGGACAAAGACAAATACCACGATGAGAAGAAAGTTAGAGACCATGATGGGGACAAAGGCCCTCACGAGCACCGGTACGCTCTAATAAATCGTCCGGGACCAGCGTCCGTCCCACGGCTCCATAGAGTCCTGCAGTCCAGAAGCTGAACTGCCGTGGTCCAGCTGACCTGCCAGCTGCTACTGGACTGGACTGATCCGGCGGCAAGTGGAGTCCCAATCAATGTCTGAGAGGCATGGAGCAGCGCTGCTCCACTGAGCTGGAGACGAAACCAGGAGAAGAGGAAGTCCCCACAGGCAAAACAGCAGTGTCCTGGCGCGACGAGGGCGGTCACTCCCTGGGCTGCTCGCTCACACCTGTGGCACATAATGGTGTTGTTATCACACTGAGGGAAAAAAAACAGCACACATGTACACACTCACCAGCCAACGCCATCTCTACCCCCCCCCCCGAGGAGATGGCAACCAAGTGCCTGACAACCTCCCGCTGCTGCACCAGCAGCCGATCCCAGGCACACAGGTGAGCTGACCTGTCAGTCCACCAGCACACCTTGGCAGGGCTTTTATCCAACCTGCTGGCCTTAGTAATCAGTAAAACAGCTACAGGTGTGGCCAATAAAACCAGGAGCAATCATGCTCATCCTGCCACACAGGGCTGCGCGTCCTGCAGAAACACGAGTTTACCACTCCACGTACCAAAACGTGTGGTAGAAAGTTTGAAAGTTGTGTACAGCTCATGACAAAGTGACAAAGATAGGTAAAAATGACAAGAACTGAATTAGAAAAGGCACTCAAACATCAGTGGGTAGATCGTTATCACGGCTGGTGCAGATGGATGAGGGTGCACTGCGGGATAATATCATCAATACTATTCCGTTCCCACAAAATAGTAATTTGTGGGAACGAAATATGTTTAACGTTCGCACGAATTATTATTTCGTAATATGTTTAACGTTCGCACGAATTAATATTTCGTGGGAACGAAATACTATTTCGTGCGCACGTTATAGTTTCTTCGTGGCCACAATTTATTTATTTTTCCACCAAGTCATGAGACGGGCTCCGTACCTTACAGCACCTGTAGGAGATTTTCACACTTCATGTCAGAAATAGTTGGCATGCAGTCAGCTGAGGGGAGAAACGCCAACAGAAACGATGACGACAGATGGGACAAACATACAAAATGGGGTGAATAGTGAGAAAATAACAACAATAATAAAAAACATTTAGCTAAGTAATAATCACTCCGTCAGGAGACAATAACCCACATTCTGATTGTGAGGACTCTAAAGCTGAAATTGTTAATCATTAAAAGCAGCAGATGATACCACACCCCCCGACCCTCAGACAGATCACACCCCCACCAGGATGGAGGATCTGAACACCTGTTTTACTGTGAAGCCAAAAAAATAAAAAGACAAGTTGAGAGAGATGTGTTTCAGCTCCTTACTCCAGGGGTCATCAGCCTTTGTGAAGCTGAGAGCTACATCATGGGTATTGAGCCATACAAAGGGCCACCAGGTTGATATCTTTATCTTTAAAATAGAATAGATCAAAGTTAAACAAACTTCATGTACAGTATATTAAACAAATATCAATGTTTTTTTTTTAAGAAAACTGTAGTTTTTAAATCTATATTAATGCATTTGTGATTAAAAAAAGATGGCAGTGGTTGCTGGAGAACTTGGGACAGTGATTGAAAACTGAAAGTGTAGCTCGAGCAACCCAAAGCAGTTCTGGAGGAGAGTTAACACTCTTACTGGCAAAACTAAAAAAGCTACAAATAATATGATGGTTAACAATGAAATAACTAATGACCCAGCTGTGATCTCCTATGCCTTTAGCTTGCTTTTTTCCCAAACTCCACCTGTTGATTCATCTGGTTTTCACGTCGATCTATCTAGTCAGCCCTGTAATAGTTCTTTTAATTTCAGACATGTCAGTCCATTAGCTGTTCAACAGGTCATTGGTAGGCTCTGTTCTACCAGTGGTCCTGGCACTGATGGCCTAGAGAGTAAGTTCATTAAACTTGCTTCTCATGTCCTCTCACCCCCATTAGCTGTGCTTTTTAATTTGGCTTTTGATACCTGTGAAGTGCCTCTTGCTTGGAAATGCACCAAAGCTATTCCTCTGCATAAAGGTGGTGACTCACAAAATCTGAACAACTACAGGTCAATTTCAATAATCAACAGTGTGGTCAAAGTCTTTGAGAAGATCATCTTTAATCAATTATATAACTATATCTCAGATAATAACTTACTTACTCAGTGTCAGTCAGGCTTCAGAAAACACTTCTCTACAACCACTGCTCTCCTAAAGTTCACTAATGATGTTTTTTCTAGCTTTGATAATAATTTGTGTACTGGTGCCATTTTCTTGGATCTTTCCAAAGCGTTTGATCTAGTTGACCACTATCTCTTACTGGATAAACTGCAAGCTATTGGCCTTTCGAGATCATCTCTGCTCTGGTTTAACTCCTATCTGCATCACCGTCTCCAGTGTGTGTCGTTTAGGGGCGCTCAGTCAGATTTTACTGGCGTAGCTAAAGGTATCCCTCAAGGTTCTTCTCTGGGACCTTTATTATTTTCTATTTTTGTTAATGATATGCCTCTATGCTGCACCGACTGCAATATTCATCTTTATGCCGATGATACAGTTATTTACTGTAGCAAGCCGACCATCGCTGATATAAATCATTCTCTACAGCACGACTTGAGTTCAGTTCAGCAGTGGCTATCAGTCAATAAACTTCTTCTTAATAAAACCAAGTCCTACTCCTTACCGTTTCATAGGAAAGATCTGGACATATCTGAAAAACATCTCAAACTTTGCTTTCTGGACTCATCACCTCTGGAGCCAACTGAGACCTATAAATACCTTGGAGTTTGTCTGGAATCTGATCTTTCTTTCAAAAAACATATTCAAGCCACTACACATCAACTCAATTTTTGACTTAAAGCACTTTATCAATCTGTTAACTGTTTTAATCTCCTGGTCAGAAAAAGAATAGCCACACAGCTGCTTCTACCTACATTAGACTATGCCGACATCATCTACCAGAACACAACTGCTTCCCGTCTACATTCTATTGATGTGTCCTACAACAGTACATGTCGTTTTGTTCTTCGCTGTCCCTTCAGAACCCATCACTGTGTGTTGTATGAACAGCTGTCATGGTTTGCACCTTCTGCCAGGAGACAGTTTCACTGGTTTCAGTTTATTTTCAAAACTTTTTACTTTAATTACCCACATTATCTTAAGTTACATTTAGTGCGTTATAATTCACTTCAAAATCTGCGACACAATGATCAAATTTTTTTTGTTGTTGCCAGAATTAAAAGAGAGGTTGGGAAATTGACTTTTTGTTTTAAAGCTCCATATGATTGGAACAATGTTCCCTTATCCATCTGTTCTATATCTTCATTTACTGTGTTTCAAAGAGCCCTGACTGAACATCTTCAGAACACTTGTATATGTTACTAATTGTGGTTATTTTTGTTTTGATTTTATTGATCATGTATATACTTTGTTTATTTTATTTTGTCTTTTTTTAATTAATTATTATTATTTATCATATTTGTTGTGGGGTTAGTGTTGGTGAGGTGGGTTGGAGCATGGTGAGCCATTGTGTGTGTGTGTGTGTGTTTGGGTGTGTGAATGTGTTGGTAGTTCTGTGTTGTATTGCTGTCATTGACTGTTATCTTTGATCTGCTGTCTTGTTTACTTGTTCTTTCTGTTTTTGTTGCAATGGAGGACCCCCTCGAAAACGAGATGTCTCATCTCAAGGGGTTAATCCTCCATATAAACATATGTTAATTAATATAAACTATTTTTATTCTCTGCCAGATCTTTGTAATCCACTGGTTTTGGTTTATTACACCAGATCCAGTGACTGGTGAGTTTATGTGTAAAATATTGGCTCTATAAAAAACATTAAAATTACTCTATGGCTCCAACGTTGTTTAGCTTCTGATCCAAAATAATCAGTGGAAGAAACTTATGACTCAAACTATTACAGGTGGGACTAAAGTTAGATGAAAAAGAGAATANTGTCTTTAGAGTCCTCCCTTCAGAGGTTTGCTTTAGGCCTAGCGGTGTGGACCACGACCCTTAATCCTGCTGCAGACACACCTGGAGAGGAGAGTATAAAAACCCTGGACTGAACAGAGTCAGGCATCCAGCTTCCAGGAGTCTCTCTACAGAAGCTCCTCAGCCTCCACACTGACCCTGAAGATGTTTCCCTCTGCCAGCCTGCTGCTGCTGCTCCTGCTCGGCCTCTCTCAGGCTCTACCTCTACATGAGAAAGGAGACAAAGATGGAGACCACGAGCATGAAGGAGCACTGCATGATGTCAAAGATGGAGACGGAGACAGAAAGCACGAAGAGAAACTGCATGATGTCAAAGATGGAGCCGGAGACAGAAAGCATGAAGAGAAACTGCATGATGTAGTGTGGAATGATGATAAGCACAAAGATAAAGAGAGAAAGCATGAAAAAAAACTACATGAGAAGAAAGATGGAGACCATGATGGACACAAAGACAGACAACATCATGAGGAGAAAGATTGGGACCATGATTGGCACGAACACAGATGCCATGAGGAATACAGATACCGTGATGAGAAGAAAGTTAGAGACCATGATGGGGACAAAGACAAATACCACGATGAGAAGAAAGTAAGAGACCATGATGGGGACAAAGACAGATACCATGATGAGGAGAAAGATTGGGACCTTAATTGGCACAAAGACGGATGCTATGAGGGATACAGATACCGTGATGAGAAGAAAGTTAGAGACCATGATGGGGACAAAGACAAATACCACGATGAGAAGAAAGTAAGAGACCATGATGGGGACAAAGACAAATACCACGATGAGAAGAAAGTAAGAGACCATGATGGGAACAAAGACAAATACCACGATGAGAAGAAAGTAAGAGACCATGATGGGGACAAAGACAAATACCACGATGAGAAGAAAGTTAGAGACCATGATGGGGACAAAGACAGATACCATGATAAGGAGAAAGATTGGGACCTTAATTTTCACAAAGACGGATGCTATGAGGGATACAGATACCGTGATGAGAAGAAAGTTAGAGACCATGATGGGGACAAAGACAAATACCACGATGAGAAGAAAGTTAGAGACCATGATGGGGACAAAGACAAATACCACGATGAGAAGAAAGTTAGAGACCATGATGGAGACAAAGACAAATACGACGATGACAAGAAAGTTAGAGACCATGATGGGGACAAAGACAAATACGACGATGACAAGAAAGTTAGAGACCATGATGGGGACAAAGAGATACCATGATGAGCAAAATGAAACGTTTCATTTAAAGTGTTGATGCGGCAAAATACATCACTGCATAATTCTAAAAAATGTCAATAAAAAAAAAGCATCAATTTGACCTTTGTCTCTAGTGTTTATTTTCACCCGAAATAAAATTCACCAGATATGTGAAATCTATTTTAAAAAATCTTTATTAATCTGACACAATGTTTAATAGATTAAAACAATGTAACTAATAAACTTTGTAAAATTAATAAAGATAGCTGCCTGCTAAATATTTGGTTGAATAAAAACATTTATTAGTACCATCTTTTTGCCACCTAATGGCAGTTTTGTTTTAACTAGTTTCCTACTAGTTATGTTTGTTTTCTTGTTGAAAACATTTATCCAGAGCAACTTAAACCCAGCCGTGTAGGGCCTGTCGGTGCAGCTGGTGCAGTGCACCAGTGCCCGCTGGGCCAGAGAGGGCCCCTCCATCAAAGATATGAATCTATCAAAGGTGTTTCTGCAATCAAATCGACAGCAACTCTTATATCTGGGGCAGTATGTAGCTCAGTGGGGAGAGTGGCCGGTCTGGCAATCGGAGGGCCGCCGGTTCGATCCCCAGATCCATCTGGGTTACATTTGCTGTGTGTCCTTGGACAAGACACTTCACCCAACTTGCCTGTGTGTGAATGTTGGTGGTGGTCAGAGGGCTGATTGCTCAAAATGGTAGCTTCACTTCTGTCAGACTGCCCCAGGGCAGCTGTGACTACAGACCACCAGAGTGTGAATGAATAATGCAACTTCTTTGAAGCGCTTTGGGTGTCCGGAAAGGCGCTATATAAATCCAATGCATTATATCTGAGCCAGGATCGGAGTCAGTGAACGCTACACGAGGTCAGCCGCAACAAGCAACACTTGCACTGGGGCCCAGCTCGACCTTGCTACACCTTCTAAAAATCTATTCATTCATCTATAGAAATCTATTCATCCATCCATTGGTTAGGCTTATTGGTCTAATCCATCCATCCATCCATCCATCCATCCATCCATCCATCCATCCATCCATCCATCCATCCATCCATCCATCCATCCAGTAGTTTATCATCACCAGTGTGTGAATGTGAGTGTGAATGGGTGAATGACTGTTGTGTTGTACAGCGCTTTGGGGAGTGAAGAACACTCTAGAAAGTGCTCTATAAATACAGGCCATTTACCATTCATCCATCTGTATATTCATCCATCCACCTGTATAGAAATTCATCATATTTAAATCATTACACATATATTCTCCATGCACAAGCTGCTCCCTATTAATTAGTTTGTGGCTGAAATAGTTTATTGAGAGAAATTGTTCCTTTTTTATATTCTTCCAAAAGCCAACTTATTTACTTATGTACCGACACCCAGTGCCATTGATTTAAGAGACATGTTCCTGCATTGCTGCCTCTTTCTGCTCTACTCTGCTCTTCTCACAGATATCATATATAAGACTATGCCTTATCTGGGAGTCGACAGCATCTCTACACAGTGGCCATCTTACTTTGGGGAGCTATAACATTCTGTTCTCTATGTTAGCAGTTGGAAGGTGAGTGATCAGGGTCAGTAGTAGCAGATGAAGCTCACAATTCACTGTGATTTTAGCATCTCAGACACTATCATACTATATGTTTGTATCTGAGGTAGTCAGGGCTCAATAGATTGGACAAAAATATTGTACTATAACGTAGGCATAGATTTGGTATGGACTGAGGTGATGTGTCCCCACCAATATCCAGAAATCACTGAAAAGACCCCACCAATAATTCAATCCAAGGATGCAGAAATCAGTGGCAGCCCGTCAATAGGGGGCGCTAGAGCGCCGCCCCACCAGTTTCACAAGAGGAAGAAGAAGAAGAAGAAGACGCTTAGAATCACAAAACAGTTTTTTTAACTCTTTATTTTGAAATATTTTTCACAATTTTGTTTAAACAAGACCAAAAAAAAAACAAAAAACTAACTTGTAAACACAGACAAAGAAAAGTAAAGAGAGAGAAAAAACACAGAACGGGGGAACAGTACTTTCATGACTTTAAGGGCATTAGTAAGATCAGTTTCATCCCTTTTTAGGCTCGAGCAGCGAAAGCGCTGCCACCTAGAATTTTCAAATCACCCTCCCCATTGACCTTATTTTACAGTAGAGGTATGAAATTTACTACACTTGTAGAACATACCAAGACGCACAAAAAAGTCTCTTGCCATTATGGTTTATATCAAACAGGAAGTCGGCCATTTTGGGTAAAACACGCATTTTGGGGTCAAATTGGCTGTTTGGAGGGTCCGCAGCTGATCATACTGCACGTAGAGATTTTGATTGATCGACTTGATTTTGGCTGATTTTTGCTCCTAAGGCATGGGGAAGCTTAAGTTTTTTGAAACGGACGAAAACCGTTAATGTTCAGGGGGCGGGGTCAGGCCTCAAACTTGGGCGACTCGCCACAAAAATACAAGTTGCTATAAATTGCTCATTGAAAATCATGGAATGATGAAACTTGCTGTGGTGGGTCAGCATACAACCCTTGACATCATGCAATAGTCAATTTGTGACATCATCAAAGCCACGCCCCCTCATGACTGAAAAGGTCATGTTTTATTGTGAACGGTCCAGATTTGAAACGTTTCACTTAATCAACACAAGTCTTGACCAAGTAACAGAAGACAAGTGGGGGTTGCTTGGTTGCTGGGAGGTCAGGAAGGAAGTTACGGGTGGCGACACTTGACGTCACGCCATGGAAATACGTTTGCCTATAGTTTCCACAATTTAAAGAGAATCTGCACGAAAATTAATGTGACTGATACTGATCCAATTCTAAACAGATAGCATTGCTGATTTTATTCATAGGTACTCACTTTGACACCCTAGTGGTGACGTGCAGAGTGGATTTGCGGGCTCAGAGGAGATGTGGTGTTGGGATGAGGTGACGGTTCACGGTGACTGTGGTTGCGGGAATTGAGCTGGGGTCGAGCTGGCTGCGGCGTGGCGGTGCGCGTGAGGCCGCGGTGGCGACGTGAGGCCGGAGCGGCGCTGAGCTGCGAGGGCCGCACGACGCTGCTTGCAGCTTTAATTTTCCCTTATTTTTTCTCTTTTTTCCCTCTCTTTTCTTTCTGTTGCATAGTTTCAGCCCATATTTATACATGTTATCATATACCAGTCCAAACCAAAAATGGAACTGAAAGATGACCAGTCCTTTATAAACCTGTCCAAACATGTAAAATACATAACCGAGCAACATATTCTTTACAATGTGTCTTTTAATGCATATGTATTTTTAGTGTATGTGTTTTTATTTTTAATATTTATTTATTTATTTTTTTAATGTCGACCTCGCGTCTGACAAATAAAAATGATGATGATGAGGATAACATTATAGACACAGACTTAGTTTTTTTAAACTGTTAGTACCAAGAACACAGATCTTTGGGTCCATTGGGAGTTTAACACCAGTAGGCTTTTCAATTTCCACAAGAACTGAAGACCAAAATGAGGCGATAACAGGACATGACCAGATTAAATGAAAATAAGTTCCTGTCCCTTTTTGACATTTTTGACACATTGGTGTACACGTATTATCATATTTACTCCGGATTATAGGAGTCACATGCAATTTATTTATAATTTTAAACTGTTTCATGTGATTTATTCGATCTTGTAATTTGTTTTGCACTTTCCAATATTCTACTCCATGTTTGATCATTCAGTTGAGACCCCAAGTCTTTTCACCAGCTTTGTTTAATATTTATAGAAATTTTACTGTTTAATATAAGTTGATCATAAAAGTAAGTTATTATTTTTCCTTTTAATGTAGTTGCCTTTAAAAGTAGAGCATCTAGAGTATTAGTTTTGATACCTACTTTATAATAAGGAATAGAATTTAAATAGCTTCTGATTTGTAAATATCAAAAGAATTGAATTTGTGGAAGATTGAATTCATTTTTTATTTGTTGAAAGACTTAAGTGTATCGTTTAAATATAAATCAGCTATTTTTGTGATACCAGCTATTTGGCATTCTCTAAATCCAGCATCAGTACAGGTTTGATGAAGATCAGGATTATTAAAAATAGGTGCGTAGTATGAATACTGATGGATCCCAACATATTTACGTATAGTAGTTATAGTTTTGTATATATTTTTAACAATATAATTATTACTAAATTTATTTTTTTTGTTTTTAAAACATAAAAATGGAAAATACTCTAACTGACCGTTATCCATACCTATACCTTCTAAGTCAGGGAAGCAAAACTGACCTTTTTTAACCCATTCTAACACAAACTTTAATTGAGAAGCCCAGTGATAACATTTTAAATTAGGAATTGCAAGCCTTCCCTTATTTATAGGCAGCTGAAGTTTTACAAGTTCCATCCTTGGCCGTTTATTATTCCAGACAAACGCACCTATAGCACTATGTATTGTTTTGAATAGTTTAGAAGGTATAAATGTTGGTAGCATTTGTAAAGGATACAATAAGCATGGGAGAACATTCATTTTAATAATTGCAATACGATCAAGCAATGAGAGTGATAGATTAGTCCATCTTGAAAGATCAGTTTTTACTTTTGCTATAACAGGTAAGAGATTATCTTTGATTAGGTTAGAGAGATTGGTAGAAAAGAAAATTCCAAGATATTTAAATCCATTTTTAGTTACTTTAAATGGGTAATAGTCAGTTAAGTTATTATTTTTATCTCCAACTGGCAGAGCTAAAAAATTTTCAAAATTAATTTTATATCCAGAAAAGTTACTGAACTCTTTAATAATTTTGATTAAAGGTGGGATTGATGCAGTTGGAGTTTTCAAAAATAAGAGTTTAGAATCACAAAACAGTTTAAAAACACAATCTATCCATTATACATACGTGCTGTGTATAATCTGCATTTAGGTGTAGTTTTAAAATGTTCTCTCACTTTTTTACTAGACCAAAAGGTCNATACCACGATGAGAAAAAAGTTAGAGACCATGATGGGAACAAAGACAAATACCACGATGAGAAGAAAGTTAGAGACTATGATGTGGACAAAGACAAATACCACGATGAGAAGAAAGTTAGAGACCATGATGGGGACAAAGACAGATACCACGATGAGAAGAAAGTTAGAGACCATGATGGGGACAAAGACAGATACCACGATGAGAAGAAAGTTAGAGACCATGATGGGGACAAAGACAGATACCACGATGAGAAGAAAGTTAGAGACCATGATGGGGACAAAGACAGATACCACGATGAGAAGAAAGTTAGAGACCAAGATGGGAACAAAGACAAATACCACGATGAGAAGAAAGTTAGAGACCATGATGGGGACAAAGACAAACACCACGATGAGAAGAAAGTTAGAGACCATGATGGGGACAAAGACAAACACCACGATGAGAAGAAAGTTAGAGACCATGATGGGGACAAAGACAAACACCACGATGAGAAGAAAGTTAGAGACCATGATGGGGACAAAGACAGATACCATGATGAGGAGAAAGCTGGAGATGAAAAGGAGCATGTGGACATCAGCACCAGGATTCTGAGAGCCAACAACGGCTCAGACGAACTGCTGTTTGAAGGTGACGTGTTGGTCCCCAAACACAGAAATGCCATCAAGTATTATTACGCCCAGTGCCTGTGGCCAAAGGGCTATGACGGCCTTGTGAGGGTTCCTTATGTCATCAGCACTGACTTCACCAGTAACGATACGGAGATAATCCTGAACGCCATGAATGCCTTTGTCGGCCGTACCTGCATCCGCTTCACCCCACAAATCAAATCAAATCAAATCAAACTTTATTTATTTAGCACCTTTCATGCTCCAGCGAGCAACACAAAGTGCTTGACAGATTAAAATGACCCATACAACCCACATTCCCTCCCTTTCCCACACATAAAACAATTATGACACTCTCCTCTCCCAGTCCAAAACCCATTCCCAGGCACACATACACATAAAAACCACAGTAAACACTATGTTGAGCTCAGATGGCTCCAGTAATGAGAAACACGCCATCTAGTGGGCCCTCTGCCTCATCAGCTGTAGAACCAGGTCAGCAGCCAACACACCAACAAAGGGCACCCGGGTATGGAGGGTGGCAACCCCCGCCACTGCCCGGGCCCTACCGGGGAGCGCCCGAGCCGCCACCGCCGACCACCGGTCCCAAGGCAGAGGGCTCCACAGAGGAAACACTGGAGGATTAAAATGCGTAGCATATAAAATAACGAGAACTTATATGAATAGTAAAATGACCAATAAAATCCGAATAAAAAACTAAATAAATAATAATCAGTTAAAAGCTAATCTAAAAAGGTGGGTACCACGTACCAATGAGTATGACTACGTCTCCATAGTGAACAAAGGTGGATGCTACTCTTCTCTGGGCAGGACAGGAGGGATGCAGGAGCTGTCACTCAACAGGGCAGGCTGCATCTACAGTGGAATCGCCCAGCATGAGATGAACCACGCTCTGGGCTTCCAGCACGAGCAGGTCAGGAGCGACCGCGACAGCTACGTCACAATCAACTGGACGAACATCATACCAGAGGAAGCCTACAACTTCTACAAGGCAGACACCAACAACCTGAACACTCCTTATGACTACAGCTCCGTCATGCACTATGGAAGAGACGCCTTCTCCATCGCCTATGGACTGTACACCATGACCCCCATCCCCAACCCCAATGTCGCGATCGGCCAGAGGAACGGGCTGTCCTCCTGGGACATCTCAAGGATCAACATGCTCTATAACTGTTTACAACATTAGAGCAAAATGAAACGTTTCATTTAAAGTGTTGATGTGGCAAAATACATCACTTCATAATTCTAAAAAATGTCAATAAAAAAAGCATCAATTTGACCTTTGTCTCTAGTGTTTATTTTCACCAGAAATAAAATACACCAGATATGTGAAATCTGTTTTAAAAAATGTTTATTAATCTGACACAATGTTTAATAGATTAAAACAATGTAACTAATAAACTTTGTAAAATTAATAAAGATAGCTGCCTGCTAAATATTTGGTTGAATAAAAACATTTATTAGTACCATCTTTTTGCCACCTAATGGCAGTTTTGTTTTAACTAGTTTCCTACTAGTTATGTTTGTTTTCTTGTTGAAAACATTTATCCAGAGCAACTTAAACCCAGCCGTGTAGGGCCTGTCGGTGCAGCTGGTGCAGTGCACCAGTGCCCGCTGGGCCAGAGAGGGCCCCTCCATCAAAGATATGAATCTATCAAAGGTGTTTCTGCAATCAAATCGACAGCAACTCTTATATCTGGGGCAGTATGTAGCTCAGTGGCGGCTGGTGAAATTTTTGAGGGGTGGGGCGCATTTTTGCAAGTCAGTTTTCAGATGCCCAAAACCCACATCTCGCCACTAGACCAGGGAATGAAGCAAAATATTTTCATACGACTGAACATGTTGCTGGTAAAAATCCCTACCACCAGTTCACTAATGTGGCGCTGTTAGGTCAAACACAGTTATAGCCTAATTCTACACATCAAACAGTAAAGAAATCATAACGTGTTCATAAGGAGACCTTAGAATAATATCAATATAATCAGATACAAATAATAATAATACAACAACCACAATGTGGTCACAACAGAGGTAAGAGTTTCAGGGGAAAAAATAACCTGACCAAAACAATGTCAAAAACACAACTTAATATTCACATTGAAGTTTGCACATCTTTCTACTGAAAGCACAAACTCTGCTGATAAAACACTGGCTGTCAGCAGCAGCAGCACCAGACTTCAGATCCTGAACACAAAATGTAAATCCTGAAGGTCCACAGCCACACAGTGTAACAGCAAGAGGTGATTAAAAGAAGGTCAACTGAGATCAGATTACATCAAATATCTAGCGTCATCATGACTGATCTGGTCTGGTCTGAACCCACTTGGTACCGGATTTGATCTGATTAAAACCGGACCCGTCCGGTACTAGAACTGCTTCGGTTCGGACCGGTTCTGGTCCAAAATGACCCTGGTACCGTTCCGAACCCGTCCGGTACCAGAACCGGTTCAGTTCAGACTGGTTCTGGTCCAAAATGACCTGGTAAACCGGACCCTGGTAGCGGACGAGTCCGTTCCGAACCCGTCCGGAACCGGAACCAATTCGGTTCTGCTCGGTTCTGGTCCAAAATGACCCGGTACTGGATGAGTCCGTTCCGAACCGGGTCGGACCTGGACCTGTGGCTCGCACCACAGAAAGCTCAGCGCTCAAATACACCGCTGAGTGATTTAAAATTAGTGGCCGCCTCCCGGTCTCGGCCGGTCCTGAACCTCAGGACCGACCCGGGTCCAGGACCGGTCCGGGTCCAGGTCTGACCCGGTTCCAGGACCGACCGAGACTGAGCTTTCTGTGGTGAGCGGGTGTTGGCTTGGAGGCCAGAGGGACCGCTACTTCAACCGGACTTCATACCAGACCTGCAGAACCTGGTCGAAGTCTAACAAAATAAAATTAAAAATAACTCACCAACTGTTGAGTTGATTAAATCAGGAGGACACATGGAATCAATCCTCAGTGTTATCACAAAGCTGTCAAGCAGACAGCATAAGAGACAACGAAGTTGCTCGGAGAAATAGCCATGATTAAGCTAGCTCAGTCAAATGTACGGTAGCTGAATTTTACGTAAGATGTGACGATGACGAAAGCACGCAAGTGGGAGCCCCACCGGAACCCATAGACAATGCACTATAGCCCCTGTTTTTCGAAAAAAAAAACTTTTATATTACAGTCTATGAGAGCACTGGGGACGATTCTCAGGCTGGCTGAAATCGCCCAGAAAGGGGCGGGACACAAAGTAACAAGGCTTCAAGCTGATTGGACAAGATAAACAAGCAGACCAAAGTGGTAGATCCGAACTGCCGTGATATTAGAAGTATAAAAAAACGATCTCATTCATTCTCCTTTGGTAGTGCGTCGCCCAATCGCCCATATTAATGAGCCGCCCCTGATGTAGCTCAGTGGGGAGAGTGGCCGGTCTGGCAATCGGAGGGCCGCCGGTTCGATCCCCAGATCCATCTGGGTTACATTTGCTGTGTGTCCTTGGACAAGACACTTCACCCAACTTGCCTGTGTGTGAATGTTGGTGGTGGTCAGAGGGCTGATTGCTCAAAATGGTAGCTTCACTTCTGTCAGACTGCCCCAGGGCAGCTGTGACTACAGACCACCAGAGTGTGAATGAATAATGCAACTTCTTTGAAGCG
>SSNR01000182.1:1223072-1238930 GCA_006937965.1 Callopanchax toddi
TGTCCTGGCGCGACGAGGGCGGTCACTCCCTGGGCTGCTCGCTCACACCTGTGGCACATATTGGTGTTATCACACTGAGGGATGAAAAACAGCACATGCACACATGTACACACTCACCAGCCAACGCCATCTCTACCCCCCCCCCAGAGGAGATGGCAACCGAGTGCCTGACAACCTCCCGCTGCTGCACCAGCAGCCGATCCCAGGCACACAGGTGAGCTGACCTGTCAGTCCACCAGCACACCTTGGCAGGGCTTTTATCCAACCTGCTGGCCTTAGTAATCAGTAAAACTGCTACAGTTGTGGCCAATAAAACCAGGAGCAATCATGCTCATCCTGCCACACAGGGCTGCGCGTCCTGCAGAAACACGAGTTTACCACTCCACGTACCAAAACGTGTGGTAGAAAGTTTGAAAGTTGTGTAACAAGTCATACAGCTCATGACAAAGTGACAAAGATAGGTAAACATGACAAGAACTGAATTAGAAAAGGCACTCAAACATCAGTGGGTAGATCATTATCACGGCTGGTGCAGATGGATGAGGGTGCACTGCGGGATAATATCATCAATACTATTCCGTTCCCACAAAATAGTAATTTGTGGGAACGAAATATGTTTAACGTTCGCACGAATTATTATTTCGTAATGTGTTTAACGTTCGCACGAATTAATATTTCGTGGGAACGAAATACTATTTCGTGCGCACGTTATAGTTACTTCGTGGCCACAATTTATTTATTTTTCCACCAAGTCATGAGACGGGCTCCGTACCTTACAGCACCTGTAGGAGATTTTCACACTTCATGTCAGAAATAGTTGGCATGCAGTCAGCTGAGGGGAGAAACGCCAACAGAAACGATGACGACAGATGGGACAAACATACAAAATGGGGTGAATAGTGAGAAAATAACAACAATAATAAAAAACATTTAGCTAAGTAATAATCACGCCGTCAGGAGACAATAACCCACATTCTGATTGTGAGGACTCTAAAGCTGAAATTGTTAATCATTAAAAGCAGCAGATGATACCACACCCCCCGACCCTCAGACAGATCACACCCCCACCAGGATGGAGGATCTGAACACCTGTTTTACTGTGAAGCCAAAAAAATAAAAAGACAAGTTGAGAGAGATGTGTTTCAGCTCCTGACTCCAGGGGTCATCAGCCTTTGTGAAGCTGAGAGCTACATCATGGGTATTGAGCCATACAAAGGGCCACCAGGTTGATATCTTTATCTTTAAAATAGAATAGATCAAAGTTAAACAAACTTCATGTACAGTATATTAAACAAATATCAATGTTTTTTTAAGAAAACTGTAGTTTTTAAATCTATATTAATGCATTTGTGATTAAAAAAAGATGGCAGTGGTTGCTGGAGAACTTGGGACAGTGATTGAAAACTGAAAGTGTAGCTCTAACAGATCCCAGGAACAACCTCAGAGCCCTCTGCTCAGAAGAAGGCAGGAACAGATAAGATCAGTTGGAACTCTCAACCTTCCCACCGAGGTCAGCTTACGTTCAGACTATAAAACGACAATCTGCTCTGGAGTTCATTTGGATCCATACCAAGTTCTTTTGTTCCACACCCTAGTCTGACTACTGTGTTCACACCTACACAAACGAACCACGTCATGGAATAAAATGGATCAGGATGCCTCATGCTTCAGGCTCACAGATAAACTACAAGTTGTCTGTTTATTGTCGAGGTCAGGTGATCGTCTTGCACCAACAATTGCCAATGCGTTCTCCTCGTTTGACATATTAGTTTACTCCAAAGTCATGTTTGATCTTGAGAGATTTTGTGAGATTTCCCATCAGACCTGGAAATGATCATGAGTGAAATCAGATCACAATCTTAAATGCCAGGGCCGTTTTTTGGTCCCAGTCCAGCCCTGTCTCCCAGTCAGAACTCAACTCTCTTCCCCTGAGCCACGGTCATTATTCACAACTTCAGACATTCACAAAAACTGAATTCAATTCAACCCTTTATTTAAAGCAGCACTCTGGAGGATTTCATCAAGAGAGCAGTTTTTGAATCTAGCGTCCAAAGGCTCCTCCTCAAAACATCTCGACACGCGCGTCCGGTCGCGTGTGCGCGCGTTCACACGGCGCATATACGTTGCGGGCATGAACTGTTCAGCTCAGTGTGTAGGGTTTAATCACTCACAGTTCACAACTCTTATTCCAACAACACTACGAGGGTCTGATGAGCCCTCTCTGTCCCTGCTGCTTCTGATATTAGCTCTGTTAGCAGAGAGCTGCTGCTGGACTCTGAAGCTGAACTTGACTCGGCCCTGGATGAACTTTCTGACCAAAATAAACGCGTAATCCTGTCAAGCCTTGCCATTCTGTGAGGTGAAAGGTTTAAAAATAAAAATAAATCCATCTTTAGCTGGAGAATGGGTAGGTTTTTAGTAGAAATGAGCCTTGAGGCTGAGACGCAAACAGAGAAACACACGGAGCGTCCTGTATGACAGCGCCCCCTACTGGTACAGGTTTGGTCAACGTGCGTGCATGTTGAGAGAATGCAGAAATTTGAATTTCACTGGCTAAAAAATGTCGGCGGCGGGCCCGTATGTAGGCATGGGCAAGGGGGGGCATTGCCCCCCCAAATTCCATGACTGCCCCCCCAAACGCGATTGCATGCAGAAATACCAAATTTTAAAAAATATTTCAGTGAAAAACGGTCAGAGTGAGCGCTCTCTTCCGTTTGTCCTCATTCAAAGTAGCTACTGATTGGTAGATATGCATAGGGAGGTGTCATCAGAACCGGATTTCATTCATGCGTACCAGAACCCACTGCCCGAACGCAACTTTGCGGACCAGCGCTGGGAAACCCTTTGATCTGACGAGCTTCACATCCTGTTGCAGCTCAGTGACTGAGGCTCTGAAGCTCTGAAGCTAGTGGACACACAGCAGGACCTCCGACACACACACTCACAGCATCTCCAATGCGCCTGGCACCGCGCCTTTACGCGCGGCTACTTTGACGCACGCTTCAACACACACACACACACACACACACACACACACACACACACACACACACACACACACACAATCACAGTACACCCGACCCACACACGTAACTCACACTTGCTCAGGAGGGGTGCAACAGGTCACAATAGATCAGTGATCTGTACCGATCGCCCTCTGGTTCGGGACACGGTTCACGGATCCGCGCTCGTGCGTTTGGTAAATCCTCCCCAACCCGACAGCTCGTGCTCTGAATCAGCTGATAAATAATTCCCCTCTGAGAAAGGAGTTCATTTAGTCATCACATATCAAGTTCTCTCTATCAGAATTAGTCATCTTAGTTAACCAGAACAAAAGATCACTGATCCATTCTCTGATGTGCGCGCGGACATTGGATTGACATCTTGAGTTAAATGCTGTAGACTGACTGAGCAGAAAAATGTTGCTACAAAATAAATAGAGATAAAAGTTTTTGTCTTTTATTTTTCTTTCTGCTGATTCAAAGAATGATAAAATCTTTGACTGAAATCCATGATCCGATTCAGTCCGTGAGTATTTTGCCCAGTACTACTGCGACACACACAAAAAACAGCCTACAGCGACAGCTTCTTCATCACATCTTCATCATCAACCTAACCCCCCCCACCCCCCCACCCCCACCCCCCATGTGAGTACCAGACAAGTGCGCCAGGTTCTCCCTTAAGAACGTGGGATGAAAAATTGTGTGCTCCCCTGCTAATATAAGCCATAAAGAAATAAAAACAACAAATATACAAACAAAAAAAGATAGAAATACCATAAACAATAGAAAATGGATAAAGGATATATGGATAAAAATAAAAAATTTAGTAAAAGACAAAAAAGAGAGGTTCAATACTAGATAAGATGGAAAAAATAAAAAGATAAAAATGTAAAACACAAAAGGATAGTTTCAATGCAAATTAAAATAGCTTAAAAAAGATAAATATAATCTAAAAGACAAAATAGAAAGGTTCAACAAATAAGATAGATTAAAAAAATAAAAGTAAACAATCTAAAAGACTAAAAAAAGGGTTAAATAGATAGATAAGATTAAAAAATCAAAATGAAGATAAAAATAAAATAAAAAAAAGACAAACGAAATGACACGGAAAGAAAAACACAAAAAAGAACAAAACAAAACAAAAAACACAAAAAGAACCAAAAAAACAAAAATATAACAAAAAAATAAACCGATAAATGCAGCCTCAACAGGGCATCAGCCAGTGTCCTACTTGTGCCGGTCCCAAGCCCGGGTAAATGCAGAGGGTAGGGATCAAATATGAAAGCAAATATATGGATAGAGGAACTGATATGATGATGGTGTAGTTTTTGATGTATTTAAGGGATTGGGGGGGGGGGGGGGGGGGGGGGGGGGCGATGACAAAAAATTCTTAGCGTGTCGCCCCCCCCTGATATTCTACCTGCCCCCCTTAGTGGGGCTGGCTAGATCCGGCCCTGGTCGGCGGCAAGAAATAAGGGAAAGTGGTCTCTAGGAGGAAGGAGGGTCTTCATCAGAATGACAGATGTTGTGGAACTCAACCCATAGATCATAGTTTAGACCTGAAATATCATTTAAAACATTTAGAAAACTTTGATACAGAGAANTTTACCAGGTCATTTTGGACCAGAACCAGTCTGAACTGAACCGGTTCTGGTACCGGACGGGTTCGGAACGGTACCAGGGTCATTTTGGACCAGAACCGGTCCGAACCGAAGCAGTTCTAGTACCGGACGGGTCCGGTTTTAATCAGATCAAATCCGGTACCAAGTGGGTTCAGACCAGACCAGATCAGTCATGATGACGCTAGATATTTGATGTAATCTGATCTCAGTTGACCTTCTTTTAATCACCTCTTGCTGTTACACTGTGTGGCTGTGGACCTTCAGGATTTACATTTTGTGTTCAGGATCTGAAGTCTGGTGCTGCTGCTGCTGACAGCCAGTGTTTTATCAGCAGAGTTTGTGCTTTCAGTAGAAAGATGTGCAAACTTCAATGTGAATATTAAGTTGTGTTTTTGACATTGTTTTGGTCAGGTTATTTTTTCCCCTGAAACTCTTACCTCTGTTGTGACCACATTGTGGTTGTTGTATTATTATTATTTGTATCTGATTATATTGATATTATTCTAAGGTCTCCTTATGAACACGTTATGATTTCTTTACTGTTTGATGTGTAGAATTAGGCTATAACTGTGTTTGACCTAACAGCGCCACATTAGTGAACTGGTGGTAGGGATTTTTACCAGCAACATGTTCAGTCGTATGAAAATATTTTGCTTCATTCCCTGGTCTAGTGGCGAGATGTGGGTTTTGGGCATCTGAAAACTGACTTGCAAAAATGCGCCCCACCCCTCAAAAATTTCACCAGCCGCCACTGAGCTACATACTGCCCCAGATATAAGAGTTGCTGTCGATTTGATTGCAGAAACACCTTTGATAGATTCATATCTTTGATGGAGGGGCCCTCTCTGGCCCAGCGGGCACTGGTGCACTGCACCAGCTGCACCGACAGGCCCTACACGGCTGGGTTTAAGTTGCTCTGGATAAATGTTTTCAACAAGAAAACAAACATAACTAGTAGGAAACTAGTTAAAACAAAACTGCCATTAGGTGGCAAAAAGATGGTACTAATAAATGTTTTTATTCAACCAAATATTTAGCAGGCAGCTATCTTTATTAATTTTACAAAGTTTATTAGTTACATTGTTTTAATCTATTAAACATTGTGTCAGATTAATAAACATTTTTTAAAACAGATTTCACATATCTGGTGTATTTTATTTCTGGTGAAAATAAACACTAGAGACAAAGGTCAAATTGATGCTTTTTTTATTGACATTTTTTAGAATTATGAAGTGATGTATTTTGCCACATCAACACTTTAAATGAAACGTTTCATTTTGCTCTAATGTTGTAAACAGTTATAGAGCATGTTGATCCTTGAGATGTCCCAGGAGGACAGCCCGTTCCTCTGGCCGATCGCGACATTGGGGTTGGGGATGGGGGTCATGGTGTACAGTCCATAGGCGATGGAGAAGGCGTCTCTTCCATAGTGCATGACGGAGCTGTAGTCATAAGGAGTGTTCAGGTTGTTGGTGTCTGCCTTGTAGAAGTTGTAGGCTTCCTCTGGTATGATGTTCGTCCAGTTGATTGTGACGTAGCTGTCGCGGTCGCTCCTGACCTGCTCGTGCTGGAAGCCCAGAGCGTGGTTCATCTCATGCTGGGCGATTCCACTGTAGATGCAGCCTGCCCTGTTGAGTGACAGCTCCTGCATCCCTCCTGTCCTGCCCAGAGAAGAGTAGCATCCACCTTTGTTCACTATGAAGACGTAGTCATACTCATTGGTACGTGGGGTGAAGCGGATGCAGGTACGGCCGACAAAGGCATTCATGGCGTTCAGGATTATCTCCGTATCGTTACTGGTGAAGTCAGTGCTGATGACATAAGGAACCCTCACAAGGCCGTCATTGCCCTTTGGCCACAGGCACTGGGCGTAATAACACTTGATGGCATTTCTGTGTTTGGGGACCAACAAGTCGCCTTCAAGCAGCAGTTCGTCTGAGCCGTTGTTGGCTCTCAGAATCCTGGTGCTGATGTCCACATGCTCCTTTTCATCTCCAGCTTTCTTCTCATCATGGTATCTGTCTTTGTCCCCATCATGGTCTCTAACTTTCTTCTCATCGTGGTATTTGTCTTTGTTCCCATCATGGTCTCTAACTTTCTTCTCATCGTGGTGTTTGTCTTTGTCCCCATCATGGTCTCTAACTTTCTTCTCATCGTGGTATTTGTCTTTGTCCCCATCATGGTCTCTAACTTTCTTCTCATCGTGGTATTTGTCTTTGTCCCCATCATGGTCTCTAACTTTCTTCTCATCACGGTATCTGTATTCCTCATGGCATCTGTGTTCGTGCCAATCATGGTCCCAATCTTTCTCCTCATGTAGTTTTTTTTCATGCTTTCTCTCTTTATCTTCGTGCTTGTCATCATTCCACACTACATCATGCAGTTTTTCTTCATGCTTTCTGTCTCCGGCTCCATCTTTGACATCATGCAGTTTCTCTTCATGCTTTCTGTCTCCGGCTCCATCTTTGACATCATGCAGCGCTCCTTCATGCTCGTGGTCTCCATCTTTGTCTCCTTTCTCATGTAGAGGTAGAGCCTGAGAGAGGCCGAGCAGGAGCAGCAGCAGCAGGCTGGCAGAGGGAAACATCTTCAGGGTCAGTGTGGAGGCTGAGGAGCTTCTGTAGAGAGACTCCTGGAAGCTGGATGCCTGACTCTGTTCAGTCCAGGGTTTTTATACTCTCCTCTCCAGGTGTGTCTGCAGCAGGATTAAGGGTCGTGGTCCACACCGCTAGGCCTAAAGCAAACCTCTGAAGGGAGGACTCTAAAGACAGACCTGCTTTCTAAACATGGTTTGTCTTCTCTGGTTATTAAACAGTTTAACTTCACTGTGTTGTTTAGATCAACTCATAAACTCTTTAGCCAACAACAAGTCCTTAAAATAACCTTTAGATAAGCACCAAAATCAAAAGAGTCTCCTCAAAAATGTTTCTGTTTTCAGAACTTATTTGACAGGGGAGTGGGTGGAGTGGCTCTAGGAGCACTGTTGTCTTAACCTTTGTCATTATTCTCTTTTTCATCTAACTTTAGTCCCACCTGTAATAGTTTGAGTCATAAGTTTCTTCCACTGATTATTTTGGATCAGAAGCTAAACAACGTTGGAGCCATAGAGTAATTTTAATGTTTTTTATAGAGCCAATATTTTACACATAAATTCACCAGTCACTGGATCTGGTGTAATAAACCAAAACCAGTGGATTACAAAGATCTGGCAGAGAATAAAAATAGTTTATATTAATTAACATATGTTTATATGGAGGATTAACCCCTTGAGATGAGACATCTCGTTTTCGAGGGGGTCCTCCATTGCAACAAAAACAGAAAGAACAAGTAAACAAGACAGCAGATCAAAGATAACAGTCAATGACAGCAATATAACACAGAACTACCAACACATTCACACACCCAAACACACACACACACACACAATGGCTCACCATGCTCCAACCCACCCCACCAGCACTAACCCCACAACAAATATGATAAATAATAATAATTAATTTAAAAAAGACAAAATAAAATAAACAAAGTATATACATGATCAATAAAATCTAAACAAAAATAAACACAATTAGTAACATAGACAAGTGTTCTGAAGATGTTCAGTCAGGGCTCTTTGAAACACAGTAAATGAAGATATAGAACAGATGGATAAGGGAACATTGTTCCAATCATATGGAGCTTTAAAACAAAAAGTCAATTTCCCAACCTCTCTTTTAATTCTGGGAACAACAAAAAAAATTTGATCATTGTGTCGCAGATTTTGAAGTGAATTATAACGCACTAAATGTAACTTAAGATAATGTGGGTAATTAAAGTAAAAAGTTTTGAAAATAAACTGAAACCAGTGAAACTGTCTCCTGGCAGAAGGTGCAAACCATGACAGCTGTTCATACAACACACAGTGATGGGTTCTGAAGGGACAGCGAAGAACAAAACGACATGTACTGTTGTAGGACACATCAATAGAATGTAGACGGGAAGCAGTTGTGTTCTGGTAGATGATGTCGGCATAGTCTAATGTAGGTAGAAGCAGCTGTGTGGCTATTCTTTTTCTGACCAGGAGATTAAAACAGTTAACAGATTGATAAAGTGTTTTAAGTCAAAAATTGAGTTGATGTGTAGTGGCTTGAATATGTTTTTTGAAAGAAAGATCAGATTCCAGACAAACTCCAAGGTATTTATAGGTCTCAGTTGGCTCCAGAGGTGATGAGTCCAGAAAGCAAAGTTTGAGATGTTTTTCAGATATGTCCAGATCTTTTCTATGAAACAGTAAGGAGTAGGACTTGGTTTTATTAAGAAGAAGTTTATTGACTGATAGCCACTGCTGAACTGAACTCAAGTCGTGCTGTAGAGAATGATTTATATCAGCGATGGTCGGCTTGCTACAGTAAATAACTGTATCATCGGCATAAAGATGAATATTGCAGTCGGTGCAGCATAGAGGCATATCATTAACAAAAATAGAAAATAATAAAGGTCCCAGAGAAGAACCTTGAGGATACCTTTAGCTACGCCAGTAAAATCTGACTGAGCGCCCCTAAACGACACACACTGGAGACGATGATGCAGATAGGAGTTAAACCAGAGCAGAGATGATCTCGAAAGGCCAATAGCTTGCAGTTTATCCAGTAAGAGATAGTGGTCAACTAGATCAAACGCTTTGGAAAGATCCAAGAAAATGGCACCAGTACACAAATTATTATCAAAGCTAGAAAAAACATCATTAGTGAACTTTAGGAGAGCAGTGGTTGTAGAGAAGTGTTTTCTGAAGCCTGACTGACACTGAGTAAGTAAGTTATTATCTGAGATATAGTTATATAATTGATTAAAGATGATCTTCTCAAAGACTTTGACCACACTGTTGATTATTGAAATTGGCCTGTAGTTGTTCAGATTTTGTGAGTCACCACCTTTATGCAGAGGAATAGCTTTGGAGCATTTCCAAGCAAGAGGCACTTCACAGGTATCAAAAGCCAAATTAAAAAGCACAGCTAATGGGGGTGAGAGGACATGAGAAGCAAGTTTAATGAACTTACTCTCTAGGCCATCAGTGCCAGGACCACTGGTAGAACAGAGCCTACCAATGACCTGTTGAACAGCTAATGGACTGACATGTCTGAAATTAAAAGAACTATTACAGGGCTGACTAGATAGATCGACGTGAAAACCAGATGAATCAACAGGTGGAGTTTGGGAAAAAAGCAAGCTAAAGGCATAGGAGATCACAGCTGGGTCATTAGTTATTTCATTGTTAACCATCATATTATTTGTAGCTTTTTTAGTTTTGCCAGTAAGAGTGTTAACTCTCCTCCAGAACTGCTTTGGGTTGCTCAAATCGTTTGTCAAACTGTCTCTATAGTAATTGGCTTTGGCATTTCTAGTTTGAGTTGTGCATATATTACGTAAACGTTTGTACTCTGCTCTGTCCTCAGGTAGTTGTTTGTTTAAATTTAGTCCAGGCCCTATCCCTACGTTTAAAAAGATTAATAAGATCACCATTAACCCAAGGCAAATGACTTGACATTGATGAATTTCCATGGGGCGTGTCTGTCAATAACTAACATAACTTCACTGTAAAAAAAGTCCCAAGCAGCTTCAACATCTGGAATTAAATTAATCCGATCCCAGTTTATCCTTGAAAGGTCGTCAATAAATAGATTATTGTTAAATGATTTCATTTCATGTATCTTAATATATTTGGGAGGAAGGTGAGAAGCTTTAATTTTCCAGATACAATAAATAATTGAGTGATCACTAAAACAGTCAGCGAGAACTCCAGAGGTCATAATTCTGTTTGGATGAGAGACAAGAATCCAGTCAATGAGAGAACTTGAGTTAGGGCTGACTCTAGTGGGCTCAGTTATGATCTGGGTCAGGTTCGCACCATTGACCATGTTACGTTCTGTCAAGGTAGAAGAATCATTCCAGTTTAAGTTAAAGTCACCCATCAGAATAATTTCTCTTGAGACTCCCAGTGATGATACAGTAGCTAAGATATTCTTAACAGATTCTAGTTTAGGAGATGTAGGTGGCCGATAGATGTTACCAATAATCAACTGTTTATTTGCATGAAGAATAACTTTAACAAATATACCTTCAAAAAGCTCAGGTTTTACCTCAGGAATAATTAACTGCATAATTATATTTGATGTGTTTTAGTATTCTTTGAAAAATTTATCAAAAATGGATTCAATTAGTTACCATGTTTAGGAGGGCATTAGTAAATAGATACTTTTTTACACAGCTGTGAATAATTTAAAAACACTTTTTAATCAAAGTCTGGTATCGAGTCAGTTAAACTTTTGGGACATTGCTCTTGTCATTTAAGTAGCAGAGGGGTTGTTTGTCCAGTTTCAGATGTTTTGTTATTAATGAAATTAACAACAGGTGCAACAAAATGACAACTATTAAATAACCCTCAAAACAGGAATGGTTTTGCATGTGGAGGTCACAGACAAATGATTCCTCCTCATCGTCTTATTGCTGCTTTTCAGTAGTTTCTGTGCTCAGTCCAGTGTTATTTAGTCACTTTTATTGTTATGTTGGTATCTTAAAGTTTGTGTGTGTGTGTGTGTGTGTGTGTGTGTGGGGGGGGGGGGGTTACAGTTTTAATTTTTATGGAATTGTTTTATTTTTGTTTTAAATCTGTATGGCACTTTGAGCTTCCCCAGGCATGAATAGTGCTTTATAAATAAAATGTGATTGATTGATTGATTGATCGATTGATTGATTGATTGATTTGCATTTGACTAGGGTCAGTGTCACTACTGATAGCATGAGGTGATACCTTGACCCTACAGAGTTTGCACAAGCAGTCCAACTCCACCAGGATGACACATTAATATGTGCCGTTGCCCTAAGTCTTACATGGAAGAAATTCCAGGACACTGGCAGTTAGGGCTGCATGATTATGGACAAAATGAGAATCACAGTTTTTTTGTTTTTTTTTTTTGCTTAGAATTGAGATCACGATTCTTTGGTGGAGAAGCCCACGGGCAGCCCACCGTGTATAAAACATACATATATATATATATATATATATATATATATATATATATATATATATATATATATATATATACATATATGTATATATTTATTCATTCATTTATTTATTTATTTATTTATTTATATTTATTTATTTATTTATTTTTTATTATTATTATTTTTTGTCTGCTTTTTTGTTTTGTTTTTTGTTCTTTGACAGCAAGCACAGCCTGGAAATATTCTATAAAAACTATAAAATATTACACAGGTAACTTTTAGCGCAATAACCTTATTTCCTATTCACTCTTAAAGTATAAAAAATAAAAATTCTCCCTCTTCATCATCATTGTTCAACTTAGCTGTGTCTTTATCAGAAGTCCTTGGAATCACAGTTGTAAGTTGGAATAAGTCATCAGCTGGGAGGTGGAACAGTCCTTTCTTCACAGTCCAAACCAGCTTCTTCCGCTCATCATGCGCCATTTTGAAAACCTGTCCAATGTCCTCGGTCCTCGAACTCCCTCGCTCTTGTGTTGGTCCAACACGCTGGATTCTTAGGGCCCCTGGCTCTAATGACGGTTTTCACACTGGTTCACGTGTTCAGGAATCACTGGTCTCACACTGGTCCATGGGTCCAGGAATCACTGGTCTCACACTGGTCCATGGGTCCAGGAATCACTGGTCTCACACTGGTCCATGGGTCCAGGAATCACTGGTCCACGGGTCCTGGAATCACTGGCCTCACACTGGTCCACAGGTTCAGGAATCACTGGATCAGCGACGATCTCCAACATACGGGTGTTGCCGATCCCGGACGAGCCCCCACAAATCTGTTACAGGTCCCAGGTTGGGAGCCCATAAACAGATAAGATGATCCTGTACAGACAGGAGAAAAGATGAGACAGGAGACTTTGCTTCTGTTCAGTTCAGCTTCGCTCAGCAGAATCTATTTACTCATTGACAAAATACACTCAAATTTCTAAAACATTTCACACACAAAAAACAATCCACAGTATCCACTTTGGCAGATCACAACAGTCATCACCTAAACCAAACAAATTTCATATCTTAGCTTTAACAAAATGATCAAAGTTTGGTTTCCTAAATTCTTTAACACATTCACATTCAGTAAATCCCCTAATGTGTAAAACTCATGGGATGTCACATATTATCCCTTATTTTATATTCATCTAATTACTATTATAATATATATATATATATATATATATATATATATATATATATATATATATATATATATATATACACATATATATATATATATATCTTATATAAACATATCTAAATGTACACACATATACATATCTTATATGAACATTAAATTCTCATCTCTGCTGTTACTGTAAAAAGATAGTTCACATTTGGCCCTTTAAAACCAGGGGCGGCTCATTAATATGAGCGATTGGGCGATGCACTACCAGAGAATGAATGAGATCGTTTTTTTTATACTTCTAATATCACGGCAGTTCGGATCTACCACTTTGGTCTGCTTGTTTATCTTGTCCAATCAGCTTGAAGCCTTGTTACTTTGTGTCCCGCCCCTTTCTGGGCGATTTCGGCCAGCCTGAGAATCGCCCCAGTGCTCTCATAGACTGTAATATAAAAGTTTTGTTTTTTTCGAAAAACAGGGGCTATAGTGCATTGTCTATGGGTTCCGGTGGGGCTCGCACTTGCGTGCTTTCGTCACATCTTACGTAAAATTCAGCTAGTGTACATTTGACTGAGCTAACTTCATCATGGCTATTTCTCCGAGCAACTCCATTGTCTCTTAATGGATATTTCTTCAAAGAATCCTGCTTGACAGCTTTGTGGTAACCCTGAGGATTGATTCCATGTGTCCTCCTGATTTAATCAACTCAACAGTTGGTGAGTTACTTTTAATTTTATTTTGTTAGACTTCGACCAGGTCCTGCAGGTCTGGTATGAAGTCCGGTTGAAGTAGCGGTCCCTCTGGCCTCCAAGCCAACACCCGCTCACCACAGAAAGCTCAGTCTCGGTCGGTCCTGGAACCGGGTCAGACCTGGACCCGGGTCGGTCCTGAGGTTCAGGACCAGCCGAGACCGGGAGGTGGCCACTAATTTTAAATCACTCAGCGGTGTATTTGAGCGCTGAGCTTTCTGTGGTGTGAGCCACAGGTCCAGGTCCGACCCGGTTCGGAACGGACTCATCCAGTACCGGGTCATTTTGGACCAGAACCGGTCCGAACCGAACCGGTTCTGGTACCGGACGGGTTCAGAACTGTACCAGGGTCATTTTGGACCAGAACCGGTCCGAACCGAAGCAGTTCTGGTGCCGGACGGGTCCGGTTTTAATCAGATCAAATCCGGTACCAAGTGGGTTTAGACCAGACCAGTGTTCAGTTTATTTCAGTCATGATGACGCTAGATATTTGATGTAATCTGATCTCAGTTTACCTTCTTTTAATCACCTCTTGCTGCTAAACTGTGTGGCTGTGGACCTTCAGGATTGAAGATAAAAACATTTTGTGTTCAGGATCTGAAGTCTGGTGCTGCTGCTGCTGACAGCCAGTGTTTTATCAGCAGAGTTTGTGCTTTCAGTAGAAAGATGTGCAAACTTCAATGTGAATATTAAGTTGTGTTTTTGACATTGTTTTGGTCAGGTTATTTTTTTCCCTGAAACTCTTACCTCTGTTGTGACCACATTGTGGTTGTTGTATTATTATTATTTGTATCTGATTATATTGATATTATTCTAAGGTCTCCTTATGAACACGTTATGATTTCTTTACTGTTTGATGTGTAGAATTAGGCTATAACTGTGTTTGACCTAACAGCACCACATTAGTGAACTGGTGGTAGGGATTTTTACCAGCAACATGTTCAGTCAGATGAAAGTATTTTGCTTCATTCCCTGATCTAGTGGTGAGATGTGGGTTTTGGGCATCTGAAAACTGACTTGCAAAAATGCGCCCCACCCCCCAAAAATTTCACCAGCCGCCACTGTTTAAAACTGACCTTTCAAAATAAAATCATGAGCTTAAGATCTGCAAACTAACATTTCAAAGTACAAGTTTAAAAACATTCATCTAGTCTATTTAATTAATAAAATATAACATTACAACGTTTTATCCCAAAAATTAGATGTACTGGAGGAGCCAGAAATTACAATATAAAACGGTCACAACTGAAACCAGCCGCCAGGGCGAGCGACAGGCAGAGGAAAAATACGTCGGTCACCATCACTCCTTCAGAAAATCCCTTTAACACGTTCAATAACATTTCAGATAGATTCGACTTACTATTTATAGCTGTACAGAAGTAAATAAAACTAGTTACAACAGTTGTCATCGTGCTACTAACCTGTACAGACAGGATAAAAGATGAGACAGGAGACTTTGCTTCTGTTCAGTTCAGCTTCGCTCAGCAGAATGAGGAAGTCAACGGCAGTTCGTAGCAGGAGAACCCCAGGGGAGAAGCAAATCGTCACACTGCCTCCTACTGGTCGCACTGAGTATTACACCTTTCTCATTTAGATTCAGTCTCTGACTTAACTAGGAGGCTGGAATTTACCATTTTGGTGCGTATTTGTATATTTCCTCCACAGAAATAACATCCCCAATAAATAAGTAGATAGGTAAATAAATAAAAGAAACAAAATTAGCATACATATAATGTGACCTTACATTAGAGTGTCACAATGCCAATGTTCTTGTTTCTGATCTCAACATTTTTATGTTTGTTTTTAATTTTTACATTTCATCATGTATGATGTCATTCATTCATGGAAAGCATAAGAACTGGATTTGCTGTGCTACATTGCAGAAGCAAATACTTGCGCTGGTTTTCTGGTCTCTGCTTTGTTTTTCCACCAGTTTTATTAAAGTTTCACCTTTTTGTTCTTTTCCAAAACTGTTGACTGTAAGTAAGTAAGTAAGTAAGTAAAGTTTATTTATATAGCGCCTTTCACAGATATACATCACAAAGCGCTTGACAATATAAACAAAAAAAACAAAACAGAGAAAACATTGAAAATAAAAAACAAAACAGAGATTTGGGGGTACCAGATACAATATTTGGGCAAGATTTGGAGTACCTTCAGGGGATCTACATTGTAAATTATGAGATATAGTGGGACATTGACTTGTGTAAGGAACTAAAGTCTTGGGCAGAAATATTGGGGCAACTTCAATACAATATTTTACAAAACTGTATTTCCTCAGTTTTTGATCTTGTTCCAGATCATTCCAGTTGGATTTACGTCACCTGATT
>SSNR01000182.1:1242276-1256220 GCA_006937965.1 Callopanchax toddi
AAAAAAATATTTTTTTTAAGTTTAAAAATCACAAGTACCTTACTCCTCAGTATTTTGTTAAAATTAAGACATTAAACAAACAATCCTTTTGTCTTCATAAAATGTATATCAGAGGTCACTACTTTATTTATAAAAAGAATTATTTGAACCCCCCCCCCCCCACCACATCGGCATGAAATGGTACAGTCCGCCCGAGTCACGTCTCCTCTGGCTGAAGGAAACACGGAGCTGGAGCAGACCGACCTCCCGTCACACCTCAGAACCTGCTCATGAGCTGAAGACACTGACATCATATATATGAGCTAAGAGATCTATTGTACTGTGTTCATCATGGTGGAGCCTCCAAAGAAAAACTTAATCTGATGATTGAAAACTGGCACACAACAGGGGGAGGGGTCAACAGATTGTTTTTACAACACTGATTAAAACAGTCAGTAGGGTACGTGTTCTAAAAACAATACAAAATATACTAAATATGTCATGATATGTCAAATATGACTTTTCCAAAATTATTTGATTATAGTGTGACATGAATCTTTTTTTTTTTCAACAGTAAAAAAAATGCATTAGGATAAACACTGAAAGCAAAATTAAAACTGTGAGGAGAGATCTCTCCATCTTAACGCTGTCATCCTATCTGTCACCTTTTAACAATTTATTAATGCAACCAAAACTAAAGGAGTAATGGGGTCATTTATGTAGGAGAAAAAACAACAAGTCAACACTAAAGATCTGTTGTCACTTTTGTGTCTGTCTGTCTTTTGACCGAAACACGTACTCAGCTTCACAGACACACAAAAATCACAATAAACTAACAATAAATTTACAATGTATGTTGCTGTTTGAATTCGTAAAAAAAAAATGTTATTATTGTATTTTTCTATTGTTACAGTAATACTACAAATTTATAACCTTACCTCAAATGAATAAAAAGAAAATGATTTTTTTTTTTTTTTGCTTTTTATGTGGAAGTTAAACTTCTCTAAAAATACAGAGAAACTCCATCTGTTTTCTATTCAATCTCTTTTATCAAAACTGTTCCGTTGGTTCAAAACAAAAACAATTAAAATTTGAAGCTGCATTTAAAAATATTATTTTGCTTCCACAGCCTCTGCTAGAACAGATAGGTCTGTTATTTAAAAAGTTCAATGACTTGTGCAAGAATGCAGAAAAAAAAGATAACAGTGTTGGGGATAAGCAGCGCTAAATAATGTATGTATATCCATTCGTCACACTTCTCTGCTGCAGCTGATTCTCCTGCATAATTTCACCCTCTCAGTTTCTCAGTACACTCAGGATGGTTCACTTATTAATCTTTAGTTATTTCTTATTGATTGGTCTCCCTGTTTTTACTGCAACAAGATGCCAAGCTCATTTTCTCTTTTGCGTAAATGTTTTATCTCAGCTTTATTTTTCAGTGTTTGTGAAAATGAGTTGTTTGACAGCAGATAAAACTGAAACTGGCACTGCATTAAATGAGTCCTTTTGTTTTAAAAAAAAAACACTGAATAAAGATAGAAAATATTAACAGCTAAATAGGCACAAATAGAAAGAATGAACATGATTTTGTTGTATCTTTATCATTAGGATTTGTGGGGTACATTTTAAAATAACTTGAAATAATTTACTCAGTTGTTCAGTGCATACATCTAAAATGAAAACAAAAATATTGATTTATTTTTATTTTATGTGATAAAGTTTAACAGTAAGCAACAACTAGCTAGGGTTAGTTAGCTAATCAAGGATTGTGCTGCTTAGGATCCTACAGGATTTAAGACTTTTTAACAGGGAAGAGCCGTGGCCAAAAGTTTTGAGAATTGCACAAAAAATAATAGTCACACAGTTTGCTTATAATGGATGAAAATAAACATAATGTCAACAACCTATTTACATTGCATTTGTCATGAAGGCTTTAGGGAAAGTCCAGCAGCAGCAAAGCTGATCCAGCTGTAGCGTCCTGGCTCCACCAGCTCAGGAATGACAGCAGCAGGTGTGACTGGATCTGCAGCTCAGTGAAGACAAGACTTGGAGGATGGTCTGGTGTCAAGAAGGGCAGCAAAGAAGCCAATTCTCTACAAGAAATCCACCAGGTTCAGACTGATGTTCTGCTAAAGGTCCAGGGATTGGACTGCTGAAGACTTGTCATTTTCTCTGATGCATCCACTTTCTGGAGAAGAAAGGGTGAGCAGCACCATCAGTCCTGTGTTCTATCAACAGTAAACCATCCTGAGACCACTCATGTGTTGGTTACTTCTCAGCCAAGGGAGTGGACTCTCTGTTTGACATCAGAATTACCATTATTAAAGAATGGCACCTAAACATCCTTCAAGAGAAACTCCTCCATCCATCCATCCAACAGACTGATATCAAATAACATGATGACTAAGTTGTTTGAGGGACACAACATCAAACCTTGATGATCAGGAAACTCCCCAGACTATTGAGAACTTGTGGTCAATCTTCAAGATGCAGGTGAAGAAACATCTGACAAACTCCTAGCATTGATTATGAAGACTGAGCTGCCTTCTGTTAAGGATTTGGGTCAGAAGACTGACAGCAGAAGTCTTGGAAAAGAAGGACCAAGACTGCATATACTGACTCTTTGCAATGTAATGTAATTAATGTCAATAATGGCCTTTGAAATATCTTTTAACTCCACTTCAGTTATCATAAAACAGCACTGAAATAGAACACATTGTGAAAACCAGCACGAGTCATTTGCTAAACATCTGGCCACAGCTGTACAATGATGATCAAATCCATAAACATCAGAGAATGTGCACAACCCAAAACATTCATGAATGTGTGTTGGCATGCACCATTCAGTCTTTCCAAACACTAGTCATGTTTGTGTGAGAAGAACTCTGAGCCTGCAGCTGGTGAATCTACAGGGATCTCCAACATTAAAGCTGTTCCAGATCATAAATTTGTGTCTCAGAGGGAAAATGCTGGAGACCTCTCAGGAAGTCGTCAGCATGTTCCAACATAATCGGAGAAAAAAAGGTAAGAATCCTATAAAAGGTAAAGATTTTGATCAACTGACTGAGTTATAGTCATTTTGGTGTTTGCTGAATTCAGTAAGCTGCGGTGGCCATCTTGAATTGGGTTGACTCCAAACGTTTATCAGTTATAGACCCCTTGACACGTGACATCACACGCCAAAGCTCCCGCCCCCCCAGCTTTTGGCCGGAGGGCAAGAAGACAGCACAGCCCCACTGACCAACGTTGTTATTATCTGTCAGTTGTCAATAAATTGAGCTTAAATAGCAGATAAACACAACCTACTAGCATGGTTAACACATGCAGCACTGTAGGCTGCACAAATAGATGAAAGGATAGTAAGGTGACATTTTCCAGGTTTCCAGCTGATAAAATCACCAAAGGCTGGGAGTTCTAGCGGAAAAACTACCAACATCGTGGAGCCAAAATCTCATGACAGAAAAAAAGTTAAATTTCAGCCCCTCATGTCCAGACACAAACACGGTGTTGCCATCTAATGACATATGCCTTTGTAACCAGGTTTAAAAAGTTTTTTTACACAAAATGTGTTTTGTAATCAAAGTGGGCAGCCATTAATGTCATTTGTTTTGTGTTTACTGAGCTCATCCGGTATATGTTAAATGTATCAAAGTTATTTATTTATTTATAAATTGTTTGTCCCTCCTGAGATCTGTCCATTTGTTCTTGTGTAAGGAAAGAGGACTTGGAGTGGTTTGTTTTTTTATTTTATTTACGGAGCTCGTCAGAATAAATGGATAATCTGTTAAAGGTACTGTAGGGAATCTGGTAAACAACATAGCTTAAAATGTCTTTTTTTCATGCCTCTTAACAACGTTCTAACATAGCTATAAATATATTGTGGTGAAGAAAAAAAAGAAGAAATTAATATAGTGGTTGTCCAGCAGTTCTCTAAAAACCTCAGCCAATTATATGTTTAGGACCGAAAGCAACTATTGGACAATCCAGCTGTCCGTCTCACCGAAGCGCCACATTTCCTTGGATCCTTCATTAACGCGTGCTGGAGCATTTTTCAGCAGAACATCCCAGAAGTGAGAGAAGGAGAGAAACAGCCAGGTGTTAGTGCTTCAATTTTAGGAAAAAATACCACAGTCCCCAAAAAGAAAAACACCTTTCAGCTAGCAGAAAACTAAAAACATTTGGACGTAGAAAGAGGAAAAACCAGGGTGAACATTAGCATAGCGTTTCAACGGCTGGTGCTTTGCTGTCTCTAGCTTTTGTGGCAATGTCCCCATGTCCAGGGGAGGCAATAGCTGACGGGAGGGGTGAGAGCTCTGGAACCGTGTTTGTGTAAAATAGTTAGCTATACCTAGCTTGTTTGAAAATTCCCTATTGCACCTTTAATCTCCAAAAACATACTGTGTCAGGGTAATCCTTCAACATTAACCTGCACAACGCAAAAGAGATCCGGTTACTCCTTCACTGCATCGGCTGTAAAGTCCAGACGGACGGTTCTGAGGACTGTCATCCTCCACAGCTCGTTAGCTATTTCAAACGAGTTCAAGATCTACTCATCACCTACAAAGCTCTCAACAACGTTGCCCCTCCTTACCTCTCTGATCTCCTACATCACCATCACCCCTCCCGCTGTCTCAGACAACCGTTAGTAATATATCTAATCCCTATAGGTTTTATTGTGTTAGCTTAAATCTGAGCTCTGGATAACGGCTGGAGATGGGCTTTTTGCCCCCCAGCATTGTGCTCATGTGTGCTATCTGGATGAAAAATACATTCAAGGGGTCTATAGATGTAAGTAAAATGAAGGTTTGCTGAGAATTTAATAAAAATCCACACAATGGTTCATGAGATATTTTATTATAATCTCTATCTATGGACTGGCTGAGGAATGACATGCCACTCCACAGCAATGTGACCAGACTGGTGAGCAGCATGAGGAGGAGGAGCCAAGCCTTTGTGGTTGTGTTATGGATCTTCCACATACTGAGGCCCCTGATGGTGTCAAATGAATCATGTGTAAAAATGACCAATATTTGTTGTTTTTCCTGATTACTGTAGGAAGACCAATCATCCACCAAGTAACACAGAACAACTGAACAACAGGAGAAGATTTTAGCACATTTTGGCGCTACCCACGTGTTTAGCTATGTTGCTCATTCACCAGATTAACAATCCTTACTGTAAGCTGTACCTCAAAGTAAAGTGACTAATCAGAACAATAAGATATTTATAACCAAGAAACATTGTTACAGCAGAGAAATACTTTAAATTATGTAACAAGAATCTATGAATATTTCAGGGAGGGGGTTGCAGATAAAAGAGTTCCTGTCGTTTCCAGGTTTTATCATGTTGCTGAAGGAAGTGACATGTTTGAAAAGGTCAAAACTCCGTTAAATGCTACGTTGAAAGAACTGATCACATGATTCTGCAGGTGAAAATTAGCAGGTGTGTGTGCATGCGTGCGTGTGTGTGTGTGTGTGTGCTAGTGTTTATCTGGGCTCTTTGTCTGTGTCTGACAGAGACAATTCCATTAGTCAGTTTAACAAAGTGGTTGCTGGTTTGAAGAATCTTTACCACAACACAGTTACCATCGACTGATAATCACTTTGCACACAAACACTAAAAAAATAAAATCCCATTTTCTATTTTTTCTTTATAAACATCTCAGCAAACAAAGTCAAATCCAGTTTAGTCGTAACTTTAATACATTAACAAAAACGACGAGGTGAAGTTTTCATGGAACCGCAGGACCATAAACAGACTGCAGCCAAACACAAACTGATAAATTAGACCTTTTAATGCTCCTCTGAGAGAAAAGTGGGCTCAAACTGTTCACTGGGGCCCTTTTAAAAGTGTCAGTTCTAAAGAAGAGTCATAAAGTTTGATATTTACTGCAGCATGCTATCAGCAACTCCTGATAGGGCTGTAATATCATTAAAAACACACATTTTATATCCAAACAGTGCTTTTACATAGATTACTTGTAATAAATGAGCAACTGTGGTGTGAGGTTTTTATGTGTCCAACCTGAAAGCTGCTCTTGGATGCTGCCCTGTTGTTCTCATTCAAGTTAAACAAGAGCAGTGACTTTTCTAAATCCTGGTGAGCATCAGTGAGGCACAGAACAAATTCACACTTTGCACACATTTCCCTATGTGCAGGTTAGAACAGAAGACATTCAGGCTGCTGTTTGTCTATATCAGAGGACCCAGACACCACACACACCCAGGAAAATCCTATTACTATTTATTAGATACAGGCACAAATATTTACAACCAAGAATCAGAGTAAAGACAGAAGGAAAAACCAAATGTTAGGACATTTCACTGTGAATTAGAAAGGAAATTTGACAAATATGGTTGTCCCAGTTAACGCCTCGCCCAGCCTGGTTCTATTGGAGGTTTCTTCCTGTTCAAAGAGCGTTTTCATTCCCACCATCGCCCTCATGTGCTGCTCACAACAGGGGATCGAATTAAAGTAACGCTTCAATACAATCTGCTTGTTCCTTTAATTTTTTGACTAATTGTTATTCAATAATGAATCTAATTTTAATACAACTGAATTATATTTACTGCAATCAGTTGTCCAAAAATGATGTATATTTTTTGTTCTGTTCAGCGCTTTGAGACGACTGTTAAATAAATAAACTGAGAAGTACACCAGGACAGAATGAGGAATGACTGCAGACCAGTGTGTATGGTGGAACAGATCAATGACACGATTAGTGAGACGCACACCAGGTGTAGAAGCAAACAGGAATTAAAAGTAACTGTCACACAGTGGAGAAATTTGTCGTTTTTGTGGTCTTTAATTTAATTTGCATGGTTTTGTTTTGTTGCATGATTTGTTCTGCACTTGTGGTGAGGACCTCTGCCCGCGATCGTAAGTAATGTCCACCTGTGTAAAACCCAGCAAACAATGAAGTGAGCGTGCTGTAGGGCGCGCAGGCATGGAAACTTGGACGCTGGTGTCTATGTCTTGCAGCGTCCTGGATCGAAGGGGGGGTGTCCTACACCAGAGGAGCGGGGCAGTGCAGGAGCGGACTTCCCCCTATCGGAACGGGGCACCCAGCAGGCTCGGGCTGATTTCATCCCCCTCCCCGGGTTTAATTATTTTACCTTTTTTAGCTTTATTCTATTTTACTTAGTTCAATTTTAGCATTTTTCTTGCTCTATTTTTATTAGGGGCAACATGGACAAGGAAATAAACTCTTATTTTCAAATGTGATCCTTGTGTACCTGTGCTTGGGCTCATGAGTTGCTGCTCCCCTCTGGTTTAAGACCCTCGGGGTCTTGGTTGGACCGTTTGGGTCCCGGCTACATAACAAAGTATCCAGAAACAGAATCATATTCACACATAAAACCAAGTATTTCTCAAAGGAGTTTCTATCATCTGCAGCCTTTAATGCCACCATTTTAAACTAAGATCACCTGATGGTGGGCGCTCATACAGTTGCGAAAGCTTGCTGACACACACACGCTGCACTGCCAGTGCATACCTAATGGAGGTATTGGTTTTTTTAGGAAAATCTTGAAGATATCATTATTTATGGTGAACAATTGCAGACTCTTCTATGATCAGTTTGCACTCAGAGTTTGTGTTGAAATTTGACCTAAAAATCTGAAAATCAGCTAAAATAGGTGCATGAACAGTTTTCATCAAATCAAAATGAAAACAGCCAAAATGGAGCGCTCGCACTCAGCTGATATTTATTAAAATGAACACATTGTTTTTAAAATAAATAAAAGCACTGCTTCCACAGATCCTCTGAGTCATAACTAATTCAACGTTTGGATGTCAGGTTGATGAGCACAGTGATTACAAAGAGGTCAACAAAAACAGGATCTTGCAGCTGTTGTTTAGTGAGCTTCAGGTTCAACCATCTGTTTTCTGATATAACTCGTATAAAAGTTGAAGTGAGGCCTGTGTGGTGGTGAGCTCACCAAACGATGTTCTGTCGTCTCACCAGATTAAACCTAACAGGAGTGGACAGGCCTGAGAGGTCACTGACCTGTAGACGTGTTAGCATCATTCTCCTGGTGAAACATTAAGAACGTGATTCAAGTTTAAAAAGATAAAAAATGACACTGATCTATGTAGTGATATACACTATGTAGTTAAAACCTGGCGTTGCTCATCACTATGTAGTGTTATAAAACCTGGGGTTTATTCTACACCTTCCGTAAGAACACTAATGGAGTTTTGTTAGTTTTACCCAAAGGGTGACCCTTGACACTATCACTCTTTTAGGGTTTAACGGGGATATTTCTCTAGGTTCTTTAATTACAGGGAGTTAGTAGGACCTTTTTATATTGACGAATAGAAGCTTGAGTCATGGAAATAGACTTCATTATTTTATTAAGAAACACATACGACAAATATCACAGATAAGAAAGAGGTAGTTAGCAGGTAGTCAGCATTAAGTCATTCACGATGGTAAGGTGTTCTGAATTGAATCTTAAATAAGTTTTAGCAATCTGAGTCTCATGGTGTTTGGAGACTAGGGATTTACTTAATTTAGATTAAGGATTCTGATGGAGGGGAGCTAGTTACGGATGGATCAGTAACTAGTTTTAGTGAGCTAATGTTGTTAGCTTTTATCAAGAGGCCTTTAAATTTACCAGAGCTGTGGTTACTTAACTGCGTTCCTGGATCGTCACTGTTGGAATCGAATGAGACGGTGGAGGTGGTGTTCCCTCCTCGGTCAGGATCAGACGGCTGCGGGGGTCGAGGACCGCCGAGTGCCACGGTGTCGTCCTGGGATACGGAGTTTAGATAACCCATCTCTAGCAGGGAGCATCGAGGCCTGGTATTCCCATAACGGAGCGTCAGACTGAAGGTGTCTGACCTCAGATGGAAGCTGGTTTCATCGGCTCAGACGGGCTGAGGTACCGTCTCAGGGGTGAGCCGGCAACTAGCGTCAGCTGTGCAGAGGTTGACAGCTGAGAGGAGAGGTCTGGTCAGTGTCAGACCAGAACAGCTCTCGTCTGCTTAGCTTGTTCAGCTTGTTCTCTTGTTTCTCTCCTTTCTGACTTCTCTAGCTTCCGGGGTCGGAAGTTAAAGGGAGTCTAAAGGGGACGTGGGCCAATGAGGAGTTATTAATGTCACGTGACTCAGACCGCTAACTCTTATTGGTTGAAGTAATGAGTGACGTGGTTTATTTAACCTTTATCAGTATGTATGTGAAATAATACTGAAGCAGATCAACATTCATTAATGCTGGAAGAAAATGCATTAATCATTTAAGACATTTCTGTAACAGATTAAAGTGTCATTTTAGGAAGAGACACCAAGAGTCTTTATTATTATTATTATTAAATAGAGTCCGGTGGATTCTTCCGATACGACCGTGACCTTGGAGGAATGTTGATTCAGGTTAAAACACAATAAAAGAGTCATTTTATTCCAAGTTATTGGGGAAAAAGATGGTTATTATTTGTGATGATCTAGAGGTCAAAGTTCAGAGGTAGTAACGCATTTGGGTTCGTTACATCTGCTAAAACAAAACACAGTCAGCAAATTCTGGAATCAGAAGTAGCTTAAGTGTGACTGACGTTTAGTAGCAAGTGACCCAACGCATTAAAACAGCAGCTCACCCATGGGTCACTACAGCTCTTCCATCAGGCCAGAGGCTGTTGTGTCAGTGAATACGTTCTTCAACAGAAATGCTGACTGGTTTGTTAGCAGAGAGCTTCAGGGCGTCCAGAAGATCCAGACTGCATGTTAGCAAGATGTCAACAAGCTAAGCAGAAGTTAGCGCACAGTGGCCATGAGAAAAAACATCAGGTCATAAACCAGAACTGACGGTTTATCCCGAGACTGACATTAGTTGTCTTGATTAATTTGAATGTAAGAGTAAGTTAAAGTAAATGTTGGAAATGTGGACAAATTCAATAGAGGAATACTAGGAGCTGTAAGCTAATTTATCTTGATAACACAGAGTATTCTATTTAAAGTGATAATATGCAACTTTTTCATATTTTTAAATCTTTTCCTTGAGCCAGTATGTGCTAATATGACCCTTTACAAAGTTAATGAAAAGTCACTTAGCCCAATCTGGTGATTACAGCCGGAAAACCACAATTGCAAGATCTCCGTCGCCGTCCCGGTACCCAGGAAGTCACGTGTCTCACGAGGGTTAGGCTAACCCAAAGTGGCTAGCTGTTATGCTAGCGCTGGAGTGTTTTTAGCTCATGATTCCTGATTTTTTTCAATCTCTCCCTGCTTGAACACAGCTGATTTCTTTGAAAGAGTAAATAACCGCTCCTGTAGAAAGCTATGAAGGCTGAGGAGACATTTCAACGGGTAGATATTGGCGTTTAGAAGCTGAAACGATCTGGTAACTTGTTTAATGCAGTAATTTAAAACGGACACCAGAGGGAGCCCAAAACAAGCAAAACTGCATATTATCACTTTAATGTATAAAACAAGGAAAATTTATTGAAGTGTTAAATCTTTTATCCACTCTGGAAAAAACAAAAACTATTAATGGCTGGTTGCAATGAAGTGAAGACATAGGATAACAAGATATTTACTGACCACTTTATTAGGTACACCTTTTGGATTGCTTTGTAACACAAAAATCTAATCAGCCAATTACATGGCAGCAACTAATACATACATTTATTCATCTAGAACTGGGACATAAACCAGTTCAGAATAAAGAGACAAATTAAGCTCACTGTCACTAAAGAGCCACAACAGCAATTTCAAGATTAGCTTCCTAACACTGCTTGTTCAGACTGTTTATTTAAGTTCTTATTTTTATACCTTGAATGAAGGCTTAGTGAGACACCTGTCAGTCTTTATTTTCCTCGTGTCTTTAGGTCTGACTTGTAATTTGTTGTGGCTACTTGGCGCAAAATAATAACCCTTCCTATTCAGGTACAAATGTCCTTTTCTCAGTCATGATGATCTGGTCAGTACCACTAGCTTAACTGATTTCCACCTAAGCATGTTTCACATTGTGTTGGTTTACCCTGTTAAACCTTCAATGAGTGTGGGAAATTTTGGTTTTGCCACACAATTGAAGTTTTTAAACAAATTAAAAACAAAGTACAAAACGAGTGACACAGTCTTTAAAAGCCACACAGGACACATCAAAGCGTAGCATGCGGCTTTGCCAGCATTGAAACATACCTTGCTGAAAGTCAAACTGAGCATCAGGATGGAGAATGAAAGTAGCTTGAAGGCTCTTTGATGTGGTTGTTCTGTTGGTACCAGACAAGCTGGGCTGAGTATTTCAAGACCTGCTGAACAGCCCTGGTATTAGCAAGGTGTACCTAAATAAAGTGACCAGTGAGTGTATTATCTGACAATCATATAGTGAAGCTGAAAATAACAGCAAATTGATGTATAGGAGGGAGGTGGAGCTTGTGGATTGATGTTCAGCATCTATGTGGACACTCCCTCTATCATCACTGAAGAAATACGGTTTTCTATCGAGCTAATGGAAGCAGCTTAAAAACTGGGTCTGCATAGTGATCTTACATGGGCCACAAACACATTAAAAATGTTTACTTAGGCCCCGTTTTAGGAGGAGGCTGAAAAATGCTGGTCTCACTGCTGCTGACATCAGTCTGATCTGGGAACTGATCAGAAGGAGCTCTAACGAATGGTTAAATCTGCTCAGAAAAACACCAGCCTCTCTTCTCTAGAGGACACAGATACAGAACCAGAACCAGAGCAAAGACACAATGATGGAGGATCCTACCCATTAAAGCTGCACTTGGTAATTTGGTAAACAAGCTAGGTATGGCCAGTGTTGGGTAAGTTACTTTAAAATAGTAACTTAGTTACATTACTAGTTACTTCTTTCAAAAGTAACTCAGTTACTTTAAGTTACTCGTTACTTTCAAAGTAACTAGTTACTAGGGAAAGTAACTATGTTATAATTAAAACAATTATATATTATAAATTGCACCTAAATTTACTGTGATTTATTGATGCTGAGGGCTTCATGTAAATTACTGGTGGATCTTTCAGAGGCGATCAATACATCAGTACTTTTTTATTCTGTCTTTCTGACAGCCCGGTATCAAATAGACCAGAACTTCAACAGTTATCACTCCTAACTCATTTCAAGTTGCATCAAACTAAAATTTTTGTAACAAAAACGTTCAATCAAAACAACAGGATGGTCCTCAAACCAACTTAAATATTTAATTTTGATCCATCCTACCTTTATTCAGTAGAGCTGCTGTTTTCTCATGACTGATGAGTTCAGTCTCCTCAGAAGGAGATCTTAGTTTCTCAACTTCAACCACAGGCTGCTATCAGAACAGAGTTGACACGGTTTATCAGAACCAGCAGCACAGCTACGTCCAAAAAACCGACAAGCAACGACGAACTCCGACTCCTTCATCTCAGTTTTTGTTAAATCCAGTGGTTTTCACCTTCTCACGGTCCAAAAACGTACAACGACATATAGGATGAGCTGCTAAAACTCCAACTTTACCGAGCCACCTGCTGTGTTCGGATGGCGCAGCGTGGGCCTGGAGGATGAGACCAGGTCCAGTTCACAGCTCAGCGCCACCAGCTGCAGGCGGGTCTGCCGTCTCGTTGTAGCAGGTGGAAAGTTTGAAACTTGATAAAGATGAGAAGCGATTGGAGAGCTCCAGATGAGGCGGAGGTGACTCCGGCCTCCGGGAACCGCGGGCGGTTAGAGTTCTGACCCGGGCCACCTCAGACCAGGATGAGCAGATGAACCAGATCGGCCCGGTGTTGAGGTGAAGACCCGGTTTCTGGGTCTCTCGCTCCTATCCGAGTCCACTCACCATCCGGCGGGATCGGAACAGGTGCAGAGGTCGGAGGAGAACGGGGCGTGAAGCTGATCCACACCTGAGCCGGACCATCAGAGCTGTAGCCCGCAGCCGCCTCTGTCACCTCGACAGGACAGGAGGGATCTCAGCCAAGTTTCCACCGGACAGACAATCGAACCATTGTTGGGTCCAACAGACGTCGCCAGCGGGAGTCGCAGCGGTGTCCTCCTCGGCTCCCGCTGTGTTTCACGGAGGAGCGCTCACAGGTGAACGGGGTGCGACTCGCGACCGGCTGCTCCCCCACATTATAAGGTCACACGCCTCCTCCGTTTCTTCCCGCTGGCGCCGGACCCGCCTGACGCAAAGTAACGAATAACGAGCCTAAAAAAAGCTCAGTAACGAGGAACGCGTTCCTGATTTTGGGAGACTAACGCGTTACCGTGTTCGTTATCGCAATAGTAAAGTAGTTACTGTAACGCGTTACTTAATAACGCGTTACTCCCAACACTGGGTATGGCTAGCTATATTACACAAACAAGTCTCAGAGCTCTCACCCCTCCCGTTGGGTATAATCCGTAGGCTATGGGATAAGATTTGTGCCAAAAAGACCAAGCAAAAAATAGAAAAACACACAAAATATATCCAAATATTGCAACCAAAAAGAACACTTCAGAAGCAAAAGTGTGAAACTCAGAATTTAAAAAAAGACTCCAAAATCAAAATCAACTATTTCATAAGTAAATATTTGTTTCTAAACCAAAAACTTATTTTTACTTCTGACCATTCATGTTTTAATTCTTTGAAACACCTTTTTGGTTCTGACTTTATGCTGTTTCATTCAGTACCATTTAGGCTTTTATTCTGAAGGGCAAGATTTGGTTCTGACCTTAGCTTTTAGCTTTGCCTCCTTTTGCTTCTGGAACAAATTTCTGCTTCTGATTTTGGAAAAAAGTCTCAGTGGGAGGGACTAGCTAGTGCTTCGATCTTATTGGTTATGAGGCTTTGGAGTGGGGTGACGCTAGCTGTCTGCACTAGTACTACTCAATTTAAAAGAAGAAGAAGAAAGCCAGACCCGGATGTGATTCATTTCTTCTAAATAACACGGCGGGACATAAGAAAATATCCCCAAGGTAAGTCCCGTTTTGTTTTGTAAATGTTAGATTGTATGAATTATGTTGTATTTACAGTCATTGAACTGTTAAAGATG
>SSNR01000182.1:1272743-1367365 GCA_006937965.1 Callopanchax toddi
AAGTGGGGGGCGGGGGTTTGACACGTGGGTGGGCAGGGCTTAATTTGACCAGGGGGCGGGGTTTTGCCACGTGGGGTGGGGCTTATTTTGACAGGGGCGGGGTTTGATCACGTGAGGGGCGGGGCTTATTTTTGACAGGGGCGGGGTTTGACCACGTGGGGGCGGGGCTTATTTTGACAGCTCATTAGCATTTTTGACAGATGATACCCTCTTATATCTCTAGTGCCTACACCACACTTAGGACTATCCAGACTCTTTTTATGTGCTGTTCCACGATGGTGGAATGACTTACCAAGCACTACCAGAGCAGGTATACCTGTCTAGCTTCAAGAAACTCCTGCAGACCCAGCTCTTCAGAGAGCATTTTCTAAACTAGGATCTACCCTGCATCTCCCTTCCCCTGCTCTACTGTACTCTTTTTGTACACTTCCCTCTATGCTTGTATTCTTTTCCCACACTGTCATCCCTGTCACCTCTGGCAGAGCCTAACTAGTGTTTATCACTAAGTATCGGTAGTTTGTTGTTTGCCTCAATGGTAACTTCTTTGTTACATAAAATCATCTGCCAAATACATACAGTATGACACCAAAGTCAAGCTCAGTATCTTTAAAAGTGACTGAGTTGTAGTCATTGTGTTTTCTACAGTTAGTTGGCTATGGTCGATATTTTGAATCGTATCAACTCCAAAGCATAATCAGATATAAATGGACGTCTATTGAAGACTTTCTGAGAGTTTCATTGAAATCCTTTCAGTGGTTCATTAGGGAATTTGCTAAAAGACAAATAAAAGAACAATGACACCAACATCGGAGACACTTTTGGCAACAATCAATAAAAATTGATTTCTTTATAACAAGATGTTTTCACAGCAGACATTGACTTGAAAGAGTACAGAAGTCACACATGCTTTCAACTTCTGCAGCTGTGCATGAAAACTGCTCTGTAAAACGTGCTTACAAGCACAGCATCCTCTAAGTAGAACGTAGTCCTTGTTAATACACCTGTGCTACTATTTTAAGGTAAGATGTCTGTTGTAAAACAAGCCAATCCAAGTAATCCCAAACCAATCAATTACTCAACTCATCCTTTAAATCTGATTTTATTTCTTTAATGCATCGTGCATCAACTCTTAGATTCAAGATCTTGTCATCAACTGTGTTCCAGTGTAGCTCCATCAAAATTCACCTCTGCATTGGAAAGCTTGTATCTATGGTCGAATGGGCTTTCAGCAAATAGAACCTGGTGATAACACTACCTGAGACCAACAATGTCTCTGATTGGCTAAACAGCCACTTCTCTACAAAGTCAATTAGAAAAGAAGAATTGACTTTAAATACCTTAATTGTGATTTAGCAAGCATGAAAACTCTCAGTGGGCATTGACTAGAGAAGAAATACATCCACATTTTCTCCTTCATTTTTCCATTTTTATGAGAGAAATCTTTCCACACTCCATTTGTTCAAATAGATTTCTAACAATAATTTATTATCTTTTATGTAAATAAAAATAACAATAAAAATAATGGATGTCTGTCAGATTTACTTGCAATTTGTATCGATAAAAACTTTAAGTTAAGATTAACTTTGCTATCTTTGGTTTATATCATTGGGAAATATGTGTGACAAATATTGATCAACATGGGGCCCAGCAGGAAGATTTATTCCTAGGACCCAGAATTCTGTGCTACGTCCCTGGTTCCAAGGCCCCAGTGAGTCATGGGCATGCCTCCCAGTCAGAAGTGCCCAGAAAACCTTCACAGAAAGGCCACCACCTCATAGCCCCAACCACCTTAACCGACTCCTTTGGTGAAAAGGAGCAGGAGCTCTACTGTGAGCTCTTCCTGGATGATTGAGCTCATCACCTTATCTCTTAGAATCTTCAGCCACTTGTATCTGGAATATTGTCTTTCAGCTACAATTCAACTCTCACGACTGTCTGAGGGATGGAACGTAGACAAGCCTTTTGGCTCTTCTCCTTCTTCACCATGAAAGACCAGGAAAATACCCTGCAGCCTGATTCATCAGTCTTTTGGTCTGTTGTGAACAAGACACCAAGATCCTTAAACGCCCCACTTGAAGCAAAGACTCACTCCTAACCTGAAGCCAAGTCAACTTTATTTATAAAGCACTTTAAAAACAGCCAACGCTGACCAAAGTGCTAAACACAAAGGCATCGAAACATCCAAATAAATAAACATAATAAATTGCAAATAAGTTAAAAGCACATTAAGACAAGTAAAAACACTAAAATCAAATAAAAAATTCAACAACTCATACTGGGTCGAAAGCCAAGCTCAAGAGATGAGTCTTTAATATAGTAAACTGGTAAATGGTCTGTATGTTTTACACTCCCCAAACGCGTCATTCACCCATGCACACACCCATATTCACACACTGCTGGTAATAAACTACGTTGTAGCTTCAGCTGCCCTGCATGGGGCACACTGACGGAGGCGGGGATGCCATGCACCGGCGCCCGCCAAGTCCCTCCGACCACCACCAGTAGGCAAGGTGGGTGAAGTGTCTTGCCCGAGGACACAATGACAAAGTAACCCAGCCGGAGCTGGGATCAAACCTGCTAAATAAAAATTATTTTTAAGTTTCCAGCAAGGAGGCCTTTCTAATGTGTGCCGGCAAAGAGTTCCATAGTTTTGGAGCAGCAAGAAGGAAGGTCCTGTCCCCTCTGAGCTTACGCTGTGTCCTCGGTACGTCCAGGACAAGCTGGTCGCATGACCTGAGTGACCCAGAATTGGAGTGAATGTGTAATAGCTCAGAGAGATACGGTGAGGCAAAACCATTAAAAGACTTAAAAACATATACCGGTAAAAGGAGTTTAGTTGCTGAGGAGTTTAAGTATCTCGGGGTCTTGTTCACAAGTCAGGGAAGGAGGGAGCGGGAGATCGACAGGGGGATTGGGGCAGCGTCTGCAGTGATGCGGACGCTGAACTGATCGGTCGTGGTGAAGAGGGAGCTGAGCGAGAAAGCAAGGCTCTCTATTTACCGGCCGATCTACGTCCCAATCCTCACGGTCATGAACTTTGGGTAATGACCGAAAGAACGAGATTGTGGATACAAGCGGCTGAAAAGAGTTTCCTTCACAGGGTGGCGAGGCTCAGCCTTAGGGATAGGGTAAGGAGCTTGCACATTCAGGAGGGACTCGTAGTAGAGCCACATCGAAAAGAGCCAGTTGAGGTGGTTCTGGCATCTGGTCAGGATGCTTCCTGGACGCCTCCCTTGGGACGTGTTTTGGGCATGTCCTTCTGGCAGGAGGCCTCTGGGTCGACCCAGGACAAGCTGGAGGCAATACCTCTCCAGGTTGGCCAGGGAATGCTTGGGCATCCCAGCTGAGGAGCTGGTGGACATGGCCAGGGAGAGGATGGCCTGGGATGCCCTACTTGGGATGCTGCTCCCGCGATCTGGACCCAGATAAGCAGAGGAAGGTGAGAAGAGGCGAGGCCAGAGGACCCTGAGTTCATAGGAGTGGGCCCGCTGGAGGTACCACCAAAGACAATCATCTCTGTCTTTTTGAAGGGAGTGTCTTAACTTGTTTTAGCTTTATTTGTTTTAAAAAAAAAAGTATCTTTAAAAATGTAAACAGGTAGTCAAAATGATGATTCTGTTGCATATAAAATATATTTGTTTACCCTCTGCTTCTCTCTGCATCATGTTCTTTAAAATGTTCAGTTAAGTTTTCATCTCCTGTTCACTCATGTGATCTTACCTGAGGGATCGAGAGCAAGGCGCTCATGGTCCACGCCACCATCAGCATTATCCTGTTCCTTTTGGGGGCCATGTTTATAGCCAAGGGGTTGAGGATGGCTGACTGTCTGTCAAGACTTATCACTACTGTGACAAAAGCACAGGAGTACATGGCCTGCAGCTTGAGGAACATGAGGAACCTGCAGGCCAGATCGCCAGCTAGCCACTGAACCGTGATGTTCCACACGGCATCCACCGGCATCACGATGAAGGTAACCAGCAGGTCTGCTGCAGTCAAGTTGATTATCAGCACACGAACATGGGATTTGCGTTTGTGGCTGTTGGTGGCCCAAAGCACAGCTAAATTACTGAGAGTGGATATGCCACACAGGATGAAGGTAACAATCACTCTGACTTTTGCTGCTGTGGAAAACGTAGGCAGCTGCAGGGTCCAGTCCACAGATGTCCAGTTACAGAGAGGAGCCAGCGAGTCACAGCTGGTGTTAAAATCTGATCCTGAGCTCTGCTGATACATGATGAGTGGAGGATCACAGCAGGAGGAGGCGTTCATCTTCTGACCCTCAGAGAGGAGTCAGCATTTTGTTAAGCTGCAACCAGGCTTGTGTTGCTAAAGGGAGACAAATCAACACACACATCAGCAAGTTAATTAAAAGATCCGTCTGCATGGATGTGCTCTAAGCTTTAAAAAATTAGCTGTGTGAGAAATGCACTGGCTGATGGAGCCGTCGGTCTGCAGCTCTGATGTTCACTGAAGTGGAAAATGCTCCCTTCTAACAAATCACATTAGGTCCATAAAAGATCAACCAGATTATAGAATTTGCTGCAGCAACACCTGGAAACCAATCAGAGCGAGGAGGCTGCAGTAACTTTGATCAAAGGTAAGTAACAGATCCGATACATGTAGAAAGTCAGCTCATTTAAAGACTTCTGAAATCAGCAATCTGTTTAAAATGACAGTAAAACTTAACTGTTGCTTCTAATTTGAAAAAGAAATCAAAGATTTGCTTTTACAAATATCAAAACTGATCTTTACAACGTGTTTAAACCAATAGTTTGACTTGGAAAAGTCTATTTAAACACATTTATGTCGATTTAAAATGAAGAGAAATGGGACTAAACTCACCCAGGTGTGGAGGAGCCTCTTACTGAGTCGATGATAAAACATTCATTTAACTTCCAGCGGCTCCATCAGGCTGCGCTGCTGGGACTTTCTGTCGGTTTGTCTCCCACGCAGATGCGTCCCTCCCTCCGTGCCTCCCTCCCTCCCTCCGTCACCCATCGGGTTTTCTACCGCAGCTTCTCTCTCCGCCATGCGCGCGCCATCTGCTGCTCTGCGAGCGCGCGCACGAGCTTCTCCTCATCCCGCGAGCGTCGGTCAGGTTCATGAAGCTGAGGTCCAGGACTGAGAATAAACCTGAAGAAGCTTCAGCCTCTAAACTAAACGCGTTTCTCTGTTTTGACTTTTGGTTCCGTTTTTGTTTGAATTGTTATTCTGTTTAAAATTAGTTGAATTTTTATTTGCTGTTTTTATGTACATTTTAGTTTAAAAAAAGACTGTTTAATATCTGCTTCATGTTGTTTTATTGTTGTTTTTCTTTTCATTTTGTCTTTTCATTCATTCTATGAGGTCCTGTAGAGGTGATCAAAAAACTAAACACGGTTTGGGTCTCAGTTCAAACATCTGATCTCACATGTTAAATCATTTAAACGCTGGTGGTTTTATTTTTCATTGATTACCATTCAAAGTCCAGTTTCTTTCAATAAACCAATAAAAAGTCAACAAAATATTTTGCTCATTTATTTATTTTACATTTTGCTGATTTTTTTATTGAGGCATATTCAGTAATAAAGTACAATATTGCCTAAAATACTGTGTCATGAATACAATATGTTGTATATTATCATTAAAAGCCTGTGTTTTATTTTGGGAGTATTGCTTCTGTTGGGCTGTTTTTTTGTAGACCTCGTTGCTTATTTCTCCCACGGGACCTGGCAACCCTGAAGCCACATGAGGCCCTTCAGCCCCTCTGATGTGGCTCCACTGACCAAGAATAACATGAACCTGAGTGACGCTTATATTATTAACAATACGAAATTTTACTTTTAGCAATTTTCATTCAAATTTTCACAATAAATGACAGGCTGCTTCCTGTCATTTCATCAGGTTTTTACCCTAAAAGATTCAAGAGTTTTTTTTTTGTCACATACCGGATGCACGAGTACAACTTGTAGTGAAATGTGTCCCTGATCCAACTGACCGTGTAATAACATAGTTAAGATAAGTAGGAAAATAAAAGAAAAATTTTAAATTCATCAAGAGATAGGGACATTATAAACAGTATGAGCATTATATACACACTATTATTAGCACACAATATATACAAGAATTTGTGACAGGAGGAATTTACAGGTGAAGGCTTAAAATATTAAAGTATGTGCAAAGCATGATAGACCAATATGCAGTTAACGTAGTGATAGACTATAAGGCTCCTGGTGAAATAAGCCCCCCCCCCCTCCCCGGGGGTTTCAAATGAGCAAATATTTTGTTAACTTGCTCCTGACACACTTTGTTTATACAGATTTTAGAGCAATTTCACTCCAAATCCACACAAAAACTTTTTTGCATATTTTTTTTTTTGGGGGGGGATCTATTCACATATAGTACATTACAATGAATTTTTTTTCCCTTTTTGTTGCTTGAGGCTAATAAATGTAATGATATTATTAACAGTGAAACATCAACTCTTAAGGGACAAAAGTCAATCAAAACAATAGACAATTGTGGCTTTATAAAGAAAAATGTACCAGAGAGAGAGAGAGAGAGAGAGAGAGAGAGAGAGAGAGAGAGTGTCAGAACGGATCGGCTGAAACCTCTGTGAGTTTGAGTGTAGCGTGTGTGCGACTCAAACGCGGCAGTAATTAGCGCTGAGCGTTCGCGTACACGCAGTTAATCTCGGAGCAGCCATGCGGTTCTCGATGGAAGCGAGACCGCGGGACTACTCCGATAAGTAAGTAGTAAAACTGTCTTACTGGTAGGTTGAGGAGGAAGCTCGGAAGCCTGGTAGGTTTAGATGAAGCTCGTAGCATGAATGAATGAATCGATGACTGAGCACAGGTGTGTGGGGTGAAGGGTCATTTATAGAGGAGGTGAAGCCAGAGGGATGATGGGAAATGGAGTCTTAGCGGGAGGAGCGGTCAGAAGGAGGGGAAACCGTGACAGTACCCCCCCCTCCAGGGGCGGCTCCAGAAGCCCTAGACTGACGGGCACGGAAGTCAGAAATGAGGGTCGGATCCAGAATGGAGCGAGCGGGTTCCCAGGAGCGTTCCTCAGGGCCGTAACCCTCCCAGTCCACGAGGTACTGCCACCCACGACCTCGACGACGGGCGTCCAGGATGCGCCGAACAGTGTAGACCCGGTCGCCGTCGACGAAGCGAGGAGGCGGAGGAGAGAGAGAGGGCACCAGGGGCGAGGAGACGTAGGGCTTGAGCTGAGAGACATGAAAGACAGGATGGATCTTGAGAGTCGAAGGAAGACGAAGACGGTAGGCGACAGGGTTGATGGAGTGGTCGATGACATAAGGACCAATAAAGCGAGGGGTGAGCTTCCTGGACTCGGTCCGGAGGCGCAGGTTGGAGGTGGAGAGCCAGACCTTGTCGCCGGGCTGGAACGAGGGACCGGGCCGGTGACGGCGGCGATGCTGGCGGACGTACTGGGACTGGGCCCGAGCGATAGCAGCACGAGCTTTGACCCAGGCCAGCCGACACCGACGGACCATGTTCTGGGCAGCGGGAACTTCCACCTCCGGTTCCTGGTGACCGAAGATGGGCGGCTGGTAGCCGTAGCACACCTCGAATGGAGACAGGCTGGTGGCAGAGGAGACATGAATGTTGTGGGAGAGCTCCGCCCACAGGAGGTATTTGGGCCAGAGCGACGGCTGGGTGGAGACAAAGCAGCGGAGGTAACGTCCTAGCTGCTGATTGGCCCTCTCAGTCTGGCCGTTGGTCTGGGGGTGGTAGCCGGACGAGAGACTGGACGTAGCACCCACCAGACGACAGAACGCCTTCCAGAACCGGGCGGTGAACTGGGGGCCTCGGTCGGACACCACATCCGTGGGGAAGCCGTACAGGCGCACCACGTGCTCAAGGAGGAGTTCTGCAGTGCGCTTGGCCGTGGGGAGGCCAGTGAGGGCCACCAGGTGGACTGCTTTGGAGAAGCGGTCCGTGATGGTGAGTATGGTGTCCAGACCGTCCACGACTGGGAGGCCGGTGACGAAATCCAGCCCTATGTGGGACCACGGCCGTTTAGGGACTGGAAGGGGCTGAAGGGACCCAGAGGCTGGCTGGTTAAGGGACTTGGAGCGAGCGCAGACGTCGCAGGCAGAGGTGTACTCCTTAACATCCTTCGCCATTTGCGGCCACCAGAGGGCCCGCTGGAGGAGCTTGAGGGTCCTGGCGAAGCCCGCATGGCCGGACAAAGGTGAGGAGTGAGCCCACGTGAGGGCTTCCTGACGACAGCCTGTGGGAACGTAGAGGCGGTTGTTGGGAGTTTCTGGAGGAGCCGGGTCATTGGGAAGTGCTGCTCTGATAGAGTCTTCCAGGGGCCAGTAGAGAGGGGCCAGGAACCGTTGGGACGGCAAGATGGGACCGGGGTCTTGAGAGGGAGCGGAGTGCGTGAATTGACGGGACAGAGCGTCAGCCTTGTGGTTCTTGGAACCGGGTCGATAGGACAGCAGGAAGTTGTAGGGTTCGAAGAAGAGAGCCCATCGGGCCTGGCGAGGGTTGAGCTGTTTAGCGGACTGGATATGGATGAGATTTTGGTGGTCTGTCCAGATGGTGAACGGCTCCACCGTCCCCAACAACCACTGTCTCCACTCCTCGAGAGCCCACTTGATGGCTAGGAGCTCGCGGTCTCCCACACCGTACTTCTGTTGGGTGGAGGAGAACTTGCGGGAGAAGTAGCCACAGGGATGGAGTTTTTGGTCGGGACCCCGCTGAGACAAGATGGCGCCGGCGCCTACGTCAGAGGCGTCGACCTCCACCACAAAGGGTCTCGAGGGGTCCGGGTGGAGCAGTATGGGGGCTGAGGTGAACCGTCTAGTGAGGTCTCGGAAGGCTTGGTTGGCGGTAGGGGGAAGACAGAACGGGCGGGGCTGATTGGTTGGTTTGGTTAAAGAGGTGAGTGGGGCGACGATGGAGCTGTAGTCCTTAATGAAGCGGCGGTAGAAATTGGCGAACCCCAGGAAGCTTTGGAGCTGCTTGAGACTGGTGGGGTGAGGCCAATCTGCGACAGCGCGGACCTTTTGGGGGTCCATAGAGAGGCCCTCGGAGGAAATGATGAAGCCTAGGAAGGCCACGGAGGTCTGGTGGAAGGAGCACTTCTCCAGTTTGCAGAACAGGCGATTCTCTAGGAGTCTGGAGAGCACAGCCCGGACGTGGTGGACGTGTTCGGCCTCTGATCGGGAGTAGATCAGGATGTCGTCGAGGTAGGCGAACACCCACCGGCCCAACATGTCTCTCAGAACGTCATTGATGAGACGCTGGAACACGGCGGGGCTGTTACACAGGCCGAAGGGCATGACGAGGTACTCCCAGTGCCCTGTAGGGGTGATGAACGCGGTCTTCCACTCGTCCCCCTTCTTGACGCGCACCAGGTTATAGGCGCTTCTCAGGTCGAGTTTGGTGAAGATGCGGGCCTGAGAGAGAGAGTCGAGGGCAGTGGACATGAGCGGTAGGGGGTGACGGTCTCTGATGGTGATTTTGTTCAGGCCCCGATAGTCTATACAGGGGCGTAGACCTCCGTCTTTCTTCTTTACGAAGAAGAAGCCGGCAGCCCCTGGGGAGGTGGACGGGCGGATGAACCCCTGCTGGAGCGCCTCTGAGACGTACTCATCCATGGAGCGGGTCTCAGCTGGAGACAGGGAGAACAGGCGGCCACGTGGAGGCGTGGTGCCCGGTTGGAGTTGGATCTCCATGTCGTAGGGGCGGTGAGGAGGCAGGGTGGAGGCCTGCTCTTTGTTAAAGACCCGGACTAGGTCCTGATAGGGAGCAGGGACACCCTCCAGAGGAGTCTGAGGCAGGCTGGGTGTTTCTGTGGTCTTACTGGGGAAGCAGGAAAGGTGGTGATGGCAGGTGGGGCCCCAGTGAACTAGACTGTTGGTGGACCAGGAGATGTGAGGGTCATGGAGGCAGAACCACCGGTGACCCAGGATGAGAGGTGTGGAGGGAGCGGAAATGATGAGGAACTGAATGGTTTCATGGTGGTCCCCCACTCTCATCTGGATAGGTTGGGTCTGATGTTGGACTGGGAAGGGATGAAGGGGGCGACCATCCACAGAGGTGACCGGAATAGAACGATCCAGTTTACACCGGGGAATTTGGAGTCGGTTGGCCAGGTTCTGGTCCATGAAGTTGTCGGCTGCTCCTGTGTCCAACAGAGCTTCGAGTTCGGTAGACCCCTGGTCCAGTAGGAGGGTTAGTTTGAGGAGGAAACGGTTAGAGGGGGAAGTGGCAGTACCCGGTAAAACACCCCCGACGTTTACCGGGTCTCGTCGTTTCCCGACGGCGGCCGCAGTGGGCACTGAGGGCGGCGATGCTCCGGAGAGCCGCAGTAGGCGCACCTCCCCTCTCTCCATCTGCGCTGCCGTTCCTCTGGGGTCAGGTGACCCAGTTGCATGGGTTCCTCTTTAGAGGCGAGGGGCGTGACCGCGCCGGGAGAGACCGGTCGAGCAGCCGGAGCAGCGGGGTGAGGGGCTCTCGAGGAGCGGGGGCGAGTGAGGACGCGTCGGTCGATCTGTAGGGCCAGGTCCGCTACAGCATCCAGAGTGTTGGGGAGCTCGCGGCCCACCATCTCGTCCCTGATATAATCGGCCAGTCCCTCGACGAACACGGACTTCAGAGCCGCGTCCTCCCACCTTAGCTTAGCGGCTAGGGTCCGGAACTCCGCCACGTACTGGCACACAGGACGGGCCCGTTGACGGAGTCTGAGCAGCTGGGACTCGGCTCCGATCTCGCTGCTGGGAGGAACGAACGTCTTCTTCAGCTCCTTGACGAATGCAGGATAATCGTTGCAGGCAGGGGATTTATTATTGTACAGAGCTGCAGCCCACTCCTGAGCTCGGCCGGTCAGCAGCGATGTTAACAGAGCTACACGGGAGCAGGCTGAGGTGTACTTGGTCGGCTGGCACTCGAACAGCATGTCCAGTGAGGCTAATAATCCATCGGGGCGGCCGTCGACTCCGTTCCAGCAGTCCGGAAGGTGGATGTGGGGTTCCAAAGCTGAAACCGTTTGGTGCCGCTGGAGAGCGGTGACGGACGCCGTGAGCTGGAGCACTGTGTTGTTCAGCGACTCGATCCGGAGGTTCTGGCGGTCCACTACTGAACGCAGGTGGGTCAGCTCAGAACGCATCCGCTCAAACTCAGCAGGGTCGGTTGTGGGCTCAGTCATCCTGTCAGAACGGATCGGCTGAAACCTCTGTGAGTTTGAGTGTAGCGTGTGTGCGACTCAAACGCGGCAGTAATTAGCGCTGAGCGTTCGCGTACACGCAGTTAATCTCGGAGCAGCCGTGCGGTTCTCGATGGAAGCGAGACCGCGGGACTACTCCGATAAGTAAGTAGTAAAACTGTCTTACTGGTAGGTTGAGGAGGAAGCTCGGAAGCCTGGTAGGTTTAGATGAAGCTCGTAGCATGAATGAATGAATCGATGACTGAGCACAGGTGTGTGGGGTGAAGGGTCATTTATAGAGGAGGTGAAGCCAGAGGGATGATGGGAAATGGAGTCTTAGCGGGAGGAGCGGTCAGAAGGAGGGGAAACCGTGACAGAGAGAGAGAGAGAGACCACAGCTTCATACAAGTTGCAATGATGAGTATGAAAAGTAGATTCAGCTAACCTCAGTGCTGCACTTAGTAGTGTTTTCAAAGAAGAACTTTCCTTTCATATACTGTATAAAATGTCACCATAGTCATTTCCTTATGAAAATGTTTCCTGCATGAATCTTTTTCTTGTGCTAAAAGAGAAACATTTATTTCTAGAATAAAAACCCAACTTAATCCTGAGTTTTTCAATGTGATGTCTAAAAGACAAACCTTCTTCTAAGAAAACCTAAGACGTTTGAAGACTGATAACTTTTCAATCAACTCATCATTTATTGTAACAATCTTATCTCATCATTTTAGTTTAATCAGAAGTGAGTTTTAAATTTGAAACAAATTTCTGAACAAAGTTAAAAGCAGTTGGCAGATATTCATTAGCGCCTGCTAACGGTGAAGCCAGACTATAGAAAAGGTCATCAGCATCAAAAGAAACTTTGCATTAGCTACAGATTTGCTTTGCAACATCCAAAACCAAATGTTGAATCAAATTTCATAACTGTTTTTCATCTTTTGTTGCTGAAAGGTCCTACAGAGACACCACTGATGTTATTACACTATTACTAACTCATATTTAACCATCAACCTTCCCAGTTGTCATGAGGTTGTAGAAATATTCTGAATCCCCGTTTCCGTACCGAGGCGCTGGTCTTACACTGTGTTTACACAATAACAGGAAGACCATGACATGTTGTAGAATGATTTGTGGCCCTTTAGGATTATACCCCTGGTATGGACTATGATATTCACGTTTACTTTGTGCTGTGGAGATCATCTCAGGAAGCCTCATTTGTTGTTTTAGGACCCAGAGTGGGGTCCCAATCCTAGCTTGGGTCACCATATAGAACCATGGGCTTAAGATAAGGAAATTATTCAAGTGTCTCGGTGTGTCTCAAACTTTTACATAAATTGATGAAAACTGTATTTTATAGAGGATATTATATCAGGTAAAATATACCTGACGTTAGTGATGGTGTTACTAATTTTAACGTTAGGGTGTCAGGAAAAGCAGGTCTGAAAAAACCCTTCAGGCAACAACTCTGGACATTTGTTTGCTGACTACAGTCAGATAACTGAAACAATGAGCTAATGGAACCAGACACTAACTGGATGGGTTTTACCTTCTAGTATCTTTGGTTCTAGTGTTTGTAAGCTTGCATGTTGCATCAGATCTAAAAAGATTAAGACCAAACTTGGTTATGTTGTTGCTTCTACATGCTTTAAGATTTCTGTCCTTATCCCACCATTGTGTATTGAGTGTGTTAAATTCTGTCTGAGCCGTAGCGCTGCCTCGAAGCAGCAGGAAGCTCTGGGAAACGTTTTGCTTCAGGGGCTCTTCTTACCTTTCATAAAACCAGCTGGTATGAAATCAAACAATGGGATTCTGTTCAACTTTAAAAGAAACTGTCAGCTACAATATCAACAACATGTCTGATATAAGAGGATCAAACAATACAATCAGAAACAGTCTTATTCTGACTGAGCTACACAGAAGCTACATCATAACTACTATCAATAATGAGTAATTATCAGTAATGAGTAATGAATATGACTTTAAAGTGATAATATGCAGTTTTGCTTGTTTTGGGCTCCCTCTGGTGTCCGTTTTAAATTACTGCATTAAACAAGTTACCAGATCGTTTCAGCTTCTAAACGCCAATATCTACCTGTTGAAATGTCTCCTCAGCCTTCATAGCTTTCTACAGGAGCGGTTATTTACTCTTTCAAAGAAATCAGCTGTGTTCAAGCAGGGAGAGATTGAAAAAAAATCAGGAATCATGAGCTAAAAACACTCCAGCGCTAGCATAACAGCTAGCCACTTTGGGTTAGCCTAACCCTCGTGAGACACGTGACTTCCTGGGTACCGTGACGCGACGGAGATCTTGCAATCGTGGTTTTCCGGCAGTAATCACCAGATGGGGCTAAGTGACTTTTCATTAACTTTGTAAAGGGTCATATTAGCACATACTGGCTCAAGGAAAAGATTTAAAAATATGAAAAAGTTGCAAATTATCACTTTAAATACAACTGAATAGATATTTTCAAAAGCCTGTGTTAGCAACTAACGCTTACTTCATTTTTCTTTATTTTCAACTTAATACAAACAAGTATTTTCCATCAGTTTTCAATACAAAATGTGAATATTTAGTTCCCAGTATACAGTAGCTCTGCATATTTTCTTAATTGCTAAAAATAAGAAGGCATATCTTGATTTTTTTTTTCATTTCACTGACCTGTGTGAGATCTATCTATCAGGTGAGTTGGTGTGCTGCTTTGAATCTGATTTCTAATTTTCTTCTCACTCATTTGATCTTAAAGGGATAGTATGTGTTTCTAATTATAGATAATTACTGTCTCACCAGTTTTCTGAACAGCCCTTTATGTCCTTCATTAGATTTTAGGCTCTTCAGAAAGTAAAGCTGCATATTTGATAGTGCGAGTAGGTCATTCCTGAAAAGCATTTCTTGTCCCCATGAGAGGATCGCTGCAGGGTGCCTCTCAGTCTGGCACAAACATTCAATTTGCATCTGAGATGATAAGATAAAAATGGTTTCACCTTCTCGACCTGGGAACACATTGACTCCACAGGTCGTTCTCAGCATCTTACTGCTCAACAAACTGCTCTTATACACACAATCCAGACAACCCAGTACAATGTCTAAATGTGCTTTTGGTTTGAACCAATGCTGATGTCAAGAACAAACAGAAGAGTTACAAAAAAGACAAACATAAACAAATACAACATCCACTTTGAAACATCTAAGAGCAACGAGTATGATTTATATCATTTATGTTTCTGTTTCAATCTTCAAATACCAAAGTAACATTTAAGCAGTTTTATATATTTAAATTAGAAGCGTGAGCTGTCCACTACCTTTAGAAATCCCATAATTAGTTTATTCATGTCTACCCGCCTAATCACTTTTCCTCATTATATCATCCCATGCTGTGAAACACCTCCAAGACAGCAACAAAATAAAAATCAGGGAGGTCTTTAAACATGAAGGACAAGGCTTTAGAAGTAGAGGAATCAAACAAAAATATCAAAAAGCTCTGAAGAGAAAGTAAAAGTGAATATTAAGGACAGTCTGCAGGTGAGACACAAGCAGACTGGTGAAGGATCAGAGGAGTTTAAACAAAGGAGCTGCAAAAATAAAAAAAAATCAAGAATTCCACAGCGTGAGAGGTAAAAAGAACAGAGAGAAAAGTCAATGAAGACCCGCAATGAATAAGAAATCTGGAGAAAGAAATAGTGCATGTGATGTGTCTAAAGAAAATATGCAACATTGATAAAATTATGGTCCTGCAAAAAACAAAGGTATCATAAGAAGACTGATACTCTAAAATGTACAGAGCAGTGTTTTATGAAGAAAGAACCAAGAGGGGAAACGTAGCTGCTTCATTTATTTAAAAGGTTTAGAAAAAAATCTGCCTTCAGTTTTCAGGTCAGAGTTTAAGATTATCTAATGTAGATAGTTTTGGAAGTGTCTCTGTCTGAACTGTGTCCAGATGTGTCCCAACATGTGGAGCAAGTCTTTCTGTTTATTAACACCGTTCAGTATAGTACTAAGGAGAATTAGTATAATATACTTGTCATGGTTTAGGTTTATTTGTTTTAGTTAGGGTCCATGTTTTGTGTTTATTGTGTTTGTATTTATCATGCCTGTTTTCTATTTATATCTTGTCATGGTTCAGGTTTTAGTTCATGTCTGTGTAGTTTTCTGTGCTCATGGTTTAGTTCTAGTCTATCAGGTTTGTGTTTTGCTTCATGTTCATGTCCTGCCCTGTCTGCCTTAGTTAATTCCCCACAGCTCTGCCTCGTTATCTTGATTTGCTCCTTCATGTATTTAAGCCCTCATGTGTCCTGTCTTGTTGTTGCTGCTCTGCCCAACTTTTAAGTTCATCTACATCTTCCACTCCTCTATCTGCACCTTGGGTCCACCTGCCTCCACTCTCCAATACTGTCATGTCCTGAGGCCTGCAGGCAGCCTCCATGTGTGTTTCTCCTCCTAATTAGCAGGGTTCGACAGGCAGATTGACCACAGCTGCTACCCATCAGGCCTAATCAGCTGTGGAGCATAAAGGGAGCAGTTGGAGAGAGGATCAGCGCCACTAACCCTTCCTATACCTCTTGGTAAGAGTGAAGGTCGAGCACTTATAGGTAGGATTGAGTTGGATCTCTGGCAGAGGGTTTGGGATGGTGATCACAAGGGTAGGATGCATCACAAGATTCAGGGGTCAGTCAGGATAAAAGATTGTGGGAGTCGTGACAGGAGGGAGGGCATTATTTTAACCCGTCTTAGGATAGGGCACACTGGGTTAAACAGCACTCTGAGTAGGATGGGGAAAAGTGTGTCTGCGAATTGTGGTTATTGTGGGTGTGTGGAAACAGTGGAACATGTCCTGCTTTTTTGTACAGAATATGTGACTGAAAGGAGGGGATTTGCAGGATGAGGGAAGGGAATGGTCTTTGGTGGGGGTTTTGGGCACGGAAGGGGAAGATGAGGGATTAGTTAAGACTAGAAGGGCACTATTACACTTTCTAAAGCAGACACGTCTGTGGTGGAGGGTATAGGGTGATGGTAGTGGGCCAGTAGGTGGCGGTATGCACCTTCAGTTTCTTGTAATCCGCCATAACTCTAGAGAAGGATCGGCGCCAGAGCGTTCCACTACCTGAGTGGTAACTATTGGCTTTTCTCCTAAACTTATGATTTTTGCTCATTCTTATCTCCTGCTACTCTTCTCCCTATAGTTGATCCTCCTTGGCGCTGACATCATCATCATCATCCTCCGGATCCACACCATCCTGTTCACCTGGTCTGCCTGTATCTCCCCCCCCCCCCCCCCCCCCCCCCCCCCCCCCCCCCCCCCCCCCCCCCCCCCCCCCCCCCCCCCCCCCCCCCCCCCCGCCTTCCTACCAGCCTCCATCTCCTCACCCCTCTGCCTGCCTGGACTCAGGACTGACCTATTCCCCTCCATGCACTCAGCCTCTCTTCAAACACGGAGCAACCAGTACCTAGACCGCTCTGGACCATTTGGATCTATCTTCACTTTTCCCTATAACAAATAGATTTTGACCTACCTTCAAGCTCATCTGTTGTGTTCGCTCCAGGGTCTGTTTAAAACCCACCAAACATGACAAATACTAGGTATAAATTATATGCAGTATTACAAGATTTTGGAGGATCTGTTAGCCCTCTCTGAGCAACTGCCACAACGTTTTGCTTGATATCTGTAAAAATGACATTTTTGTGTTTGCTTATGTGGATTAATTGTGGCGACCATCCTGATTCACACTGACTAAAACTTTAAAAGCAGTTGTAGATCTGAATTTTACATTCTGAAAGTTCCATTAAAATCTGTTGTTGATTAATGAGAGTTGTTGATAAAACAGGGTTCTCTAAGAGGTATCTAACCTCCAAGCAGGTGGAGAAATTACTCAATGAGAACAAATTGAACATTAGAACAGGACAAACCCAGCATGATAAACCATGATGGTGGGAGTATCATGAGGCAGAATGTTTAATTATTATTATGAGCTAAATAAATACAAATTCCAGAAGACGATATAGTTTCTCAAAGACCTGAGACTTGGAAGTATATTTCTCAGAATAATAAGTCCCTTAAGCATTCTGCTAAAGTGACACTTGAATATGCTGCTTCAGCGAAAACTCTCTGTTTAAAATAACTGCAGCAGTTTCACCTCGGAGAAAAGAACAAAACTCCCTGTAGAGATGATTTCCTTACAGAGGACAAAAACAGACTCCAAGAGGTTTTATTTAGGCCTTCAGGTTTATAGTGCTGCTAAAAAAGTACTGACTAATCACATTTAATATTAGTGTGTGAGTTAGGTTTGGACCCAAGTATCACATTTTTTATGTCATAATCCCAGAGATGATTTTGGTTTTTCCATATTTTTAATATTTATTAAAAATAAAAATAATTAGGGAATGAATCATTTACCTTTTAATAAAGCCAATTACTGTTGGTCTGACTAGCCACATTTTCTGGTACAACCTATAAAGCTGGAGAGGAAAATGCATCCAGCCCAACTCAGAACAAGAGGAAACACCAACAGCAGAATATTGAGGGCTCATGTTGACACGTTTAGCTGTATACTCTTTATTCCTGATATGCATAAACCTTGAGTTGTACCTCATTGTAAAGGTGACTAATCAGGTTTTCTAATGATATAAAATACAACATCAATTGGTATTAAAGAGGATAAATGATTGACTGAAATCATGTTTTGAAACATTTATTTGCTACACTTTTTGAAAAACCTGTCCACATGCAGGTTGGTTCTGTAAAAAGATTCACAACATCTACATTCATTCTACAATTATTATAAATATTATAATAAATTGCATACAGAACATCAAAAATTGAAGTTTGTTAACACACGGTATACATGTTTACCAGATGTAAAGTAAAAAATCAGTAAATCTGTGTTTTTTTTTCTTGAAGTCAACATTTTAATGTGACTGAAGACATTTATACATCTTGGCAGAAGTAAATACTTTTCTGAAAACAGGACTGATCTTTTATTTCCTATTAAAGATAAAACATGAGAAGATTGAATGAGATAAGAGTGAAGAAGAAAGATGATGAGATGGGCTGACATTGTGAGAAAGGTTGTGACCTGGATTCAAACCAAGTAAACCATAATGAAGTTATCATGCATCTTTTTATACACAACAAAATACAAACAAGATGTGTTGTTTAATAAGGAGAGAAAGCATCTCTTCATCTTCTTATGATCATGGAAAGTTGGAGCTGAGCAGCAAACTGTGAGCTAAACCAGTGGGGGAGGATGCTGGACCCAGTTCAGACTGAATGTACTGTAGGAGAACCAGCTGTCAGTCAGCGTTCACTAAAACACATTCATTGTACTTTTAACCACCAGGGAAGAAAAGCACATAACAAAAAAGGATTTTAACATTATAGGTACATCGGATTCTTTATTCTCGTACTGAGCCTTTTTTTTTTATTTCTCCTTAGTTGGAGAAATTCAATTAAAACATGTAAATGGTTTTTAATACAATCAGTGCTTGGATTAATGAAAGTGTTCATTAAATAAGATAGATTAGGGTACGTTTTAATCAGAGGATGTAGGGTTTGTGTCAGACAAAAGAGAAAACACACATGTAGAGGGGATATGTCACCGACCTCAATTTCATCAGCATGGATGGATGATCAGCTGTTCAATGGAGCTGGATAATGTTTATGGAGATGTTTCGCTGTGGGCATCTTCTCAACCAACCATAAGCTTTCAGCTCCACACAAAACAGAACCAACTCATCTCAGCTTTAAGGGATACGCTTGTATTAAAGGTCCCATATTATGTAAAAATTCACTTTCTAAAGATCTTTTAACAGTCACATCAGTTCCAAAGCCTGTGTCTGAGACCCAAAAGTGAGAAAATATTTTCACCGTTTTCACTTCCTCGTTTTTGGGAAATGTGTTTTGAGCTAATGCTAAAACAGGTGATTTAAAAACCTTTCCCCTGCTGACCTCAAGAAGGGAAAAGACCACTCCTCTCTAGAGGACAGAGGCAATCACAAGCACCTTTGGCTACCTGAGCTTACCCTCGCATTTTAAAAACCACAGGAACGCCCATCCTCACAAACCTTAGCAAACAGTCATGGTGAGGTCACGAGCAAAGCGCGGCAGTTGCTAGATGGTTGCATCAATGAGCACAAAAGTCTTTTTTACTCCCTTCATCTGAGACCCTGAAGACCCGCCGACGTCTCATGAATGCGCATGGAGAGGGGAAATGGGCGGGGCTTAGAGAAGCTCGGCTCCCCACTCATTTGAAAGGAAGGTTTTGCTTTAGGAGGTTGATGAGGGGGTGGAAGAGCAACAGCTGCACTTAAAGTATAAGGGCCAGTTTGACCGATGCATAGCTTTTACATGTTATTGAAATGTAAAAGAAATGATTCAGGGTGGATATAAAGTGCATGATATGGAACCTTTTACATAGTAATCATCTGAAATGTCTCACTTTAGTCCTGAATTCATCAGATGGATCTATTGTGATTTATTCATGTTTCATCGCATTAATATCAGCATTAATAATGATTTTTTTTAATTGAACCATAAGATCATTTATAAATCTCATTAAGGAGCTTTCTTGTCAAACTGTGGAAAGTTTGGAGAAACTTGTTAAGGCCCTCTAACTTTTCAGGCCTTCTGGTTGGATAATCCCATTTAGTTTTATTAATCCAACACAGAAATGATTCTCAGTCTAGAGCTGGGCCTTACACTTCATGGCAGATGGATCTGCTCCTGAGTTGTTCTGAGAACTTAGGAGTTGAGTCAAATCTCCAGATCAGATGCAATTCAGAGAAGGCCTTCAAAGAGACAAGCCTCCTCTGAGCACAGCATCTCAGAAGAAGAAATACAGTAACTAGTGGCAACCTTAGTTAATTTAGATGAGCCTCTTTTTACCAGCAAGAGTGTTGATTTAATTAAAAAAAAAAAACAACTATTTTTAAAACTAAGTTTTAACAGAGAACTGTTTAAGTGAGAAAACCTCTCGTCAGCGAGAGGTTTTCTCTACCAATCTGCTATCTGAAGACAAGCTCAGCCAGAAGCCTCAGGTGACCTCGGGCTTCACTCAAAGCAACAAAGCAGCCAGAGGAGAGACACTCTCTCAGAACAGGAGACATGTTAGTGAGCATCAGTGAACAAACATCCTAAAGACTAAAGAACTCACCAGACAGCTCAGGGATAAAGTTGCAAAGACGTTTAAAGCAGGGTTTGGTTATAAAAGCATTTCCCAAACCTCTCAACATCTCACATCTCTGTGGCAAGACTTGGAAAAACTGCTGTTCAGACACTCTCTGTCCAATCTCAGTGAATTGGAGTTATTTTGCGAAGAAGAAGAAGAAGAAGAAGAAGAATGAGCAGAATTTGCAGCCTCTAGATGGGCTAAGCTGGAGACAAATCCCAAAAGACCTGCAGCTGAAAGGTGGCTCAGTTCAGCAGTGTGTGACTCAGAGGGGCTGAATCTATATGAACGCCACACTTTTCAGATTTTTATCTAACTTGCTGGACGCAACAGGCAGCAGTAACCTGCGTGTGGCTTTCAGGTGTTAAAGAGGAAGATCTGAAAACCGCCATATTACTGATCCCAGGCGTGGGACGTTGCATTTCTCAGCAGACAGATGAGGTACTAGATAGGTCACCAGTTTAGTACATAAACACACGACCATGCATGCACACATTCTACATCAGATCATTTTTACAGTTTAAATAAGTCACAGAATGTTTTGTTCTTGTTTTATTGTGCTGTGGATCGTTATGGTTCTGTGAAATGTGTCTCTCATTGATTACACTCTGCAGTTCTTCTGACAGATCTTGGATCATATCTTTAACAGATGTTCATGACAAAACTATCACATTGTAACCCAAACTTTTTAAATTGAGCTTTGTTTTACTACGCTTAAGAAACAACTAATTGAAAACGTTTGCTATCTCCTTATAGCTTAAAGCTGCAGACTTGGGTATTTATTTATGCATCAATGTTTTCTAAATGTTTTAAATGATAGTTCAGTTCTAAACTCTGATATATGGGTAGGGCTCCACAACATCTGTTATTCTTCTGTAGTCCCTCCTTCCTCCAATAGATCCCTATGAATTCATCCAACCTTGACGTTGGATTAAAAAAAGTTATTTTCTCGCTCAAATACTCCAGACAGCGATGTTAAAGCTCTATGGATTTTAACTATTTTTATTTTCAGTAACATGAGGAAGACCACGGCTCTGATGAGGTTTAATGAACAGTTACATTTACATTGTCAGACCTTTCTGATGACTAGGAACTGTAGTTTTGGATGAAAAATTAAGGTTATGGTGGTCAAATGATCAGAGAATTAGAAGGTACTCACACTTAAAACTGTATTTTATATAGAATGAATCAACGCTTTTGCTTGAAATGTTGCAAATAATGTTTAAAATGTTTGTTTGTTTAATTTAGTTTTGTTTACCTTCACCCAAACAATCACAGTTACTGAATCCCCACCCCTTACCCCCACCCCAGTGTTTGACAGCTGTCCAATCAACCTGCTGGAGTGAAATCAACCTTGACTAAAAGCTGAGCTGGGCTGTAGGATACTGGGAGCCGACTCAGCGTAAACATATTTGTATCAGGCTGCAGTGTAATCACATTGAAGACACGGGCAGTCAGATCCTGCCAGCTCACTGAAAGATCGTACAAACTGCAGCTCTGCAGCCTGTAGCCACTTCTTCAGAGTGTATCCATCACACAGACCCAGTTTACAGTCCAACATACTTCCTCAGGTGTGCTGTGATAACAGGTTTCATCAATCAAGCTGCCTGGTTCATGATTAAAACAGGTACAGAATGGAAGTGAAGATTTTATGACATCTGATTGTTTTCTAAACACTTTTCCATTCACAAAAAATGAACTATAATTCTATATATATATAACTATAATTATAAATATAACAGGTGCTTCAAATCCTTTAAAATGCTTGAAGTTTAAGGTGGTCATTTCAACATTTTGAATGTTTTTGTAATAAAGCTCGTGGTTAGGGTAACTGTAACTTTAGGAGACAATGACATGTAATATCCTACTTGCTCTGAGTATATTTTTACACTGTAAACACATTGTCTGCTGATACTTTTTCCATTAAGTGAATCGATGTTTCTGTTTTCTAACGCAAATTTCAGTTTAAACGTTTTTTTTTTAAACCACCTTAAGTTCATTCAAACTTTTATGGTGCATTTTGCCCTGTCTTTTTTTTTTTTTTTTTTAATAATTTTTTTTGTATTTGCTAATCATGTATGTGTAAATGATGTAAGCTGCTAAAAACTCACCTTGCTTGAAAAGTGTTTGTGAATATGATTTTGACAACAATGCAAGACCTCTTGTTTGTTACTTGATGGAAAAAAACAACATAATAAAAATATAAATTAGATAAAAGGAGAGTTTGAACTGATTTACTAAATTGTATTATGTACCAGGACTCCTGTCAGTGCCGAGTAGTATGTTGTCAGGCAAATCATTAATGTTAAAAAAAATCTATGGTTCTGGAACAGAACCTTGTGGAACTCCCTTTATGCAGCTTTGAACGTTTGTGTTCATTCCATTGACTCACAAACTATCAGCTGTTTTTAGATTCTCTTTGAGAGATATTTGAAGTTTATGTAGGAAAATGTCATGATTTAGTAATGTATTAAAGGCCCTTTTAAGTCCAAACAACAATGTTCCAACTACATTCACATGGTTTAAAGATACTGTAATGATTCTAATCTATTCCAACATATTTCCATTATGTAAGTTAACTCCACATAATAACTCAGTACAGTCCTATTCTGAACAGAACTGTAGAGATCAACGACTGAATGAATGAACAAGGTTTAACTAAAAACTGACATTTATGTTATTTGAAAGATGTATTTATTTTTCATCTTTTAAGTGCACATCAACTACTTAATGACTGACCTCTGACCTTGGTGTGTAACTTGTTTTGATATTGAAACTGATTACTAATTAGTGTGCTGTGATACTTTTGATGGTTGAGATCAAAAAGTTAACCAGGTTTCAACCAAGTAACTGCTGATTTTTAGTCAAAGATAATGAAAATTCAATGAATTTATAAAAAGTCTGAGACCTTTATAATATTATTCTTGAGTAAACAACATAATTTACACTAAACCAAAGACAAGTATGAAAGTCAACAGAAGGGAAGAGCAACCAGGAGAAGAGGCTGTACTACAGAATCACAAATATCTTGTTACATCAATGCAGGAAGTTTTAGAGAATTTAACTACAAGCCACACATCTGAGTACTAAGAGTACAAGAATATAGTGTTCCCCAGATCCATTTATAATGGTCCCAAAGCAACAGATGGGCTATTTCCTTCTCTTCCACAAAAGTCTGAAAACTATCTGTCTGCTTTGACACAGTTTTAGGAGTTTTCCATCTAAAAAAGTCTCTTCACTTGAAACAGAGAGAAGCTATAAATATATGTGCAGTTACATTTTGCTTGATGTATCTATAAATCTGACAGAGCCGAGGCCGTGGACGTTTAACTTCACACGTAGCAGATTACGTGTTCAATGAGATCTGGCAGCCTCCACATATCTTCCACTTCATGTATCATCACTCCACATGTGAGTTTCAGACAATTTACCGAACTATAAACTGACATCTCAGTACGTGCTCATGTGCACGAATCAGAAAACAAATCTGAGAAAGAATCCAAACAGATCACAGAACATATTTTAAATACAAGAAACACAGAGAGGCACTTTGTTTTCACAGCTCCAGTACAGTGACTATACCCGTCTGCTGATTTTTCTTATGCATCAAAAATATGCCTATTATTTAAATTGACTGCATGCTAAAAATAAGTGACCCTCTTTGTCTAATGGATGATGAAGCTCAACTGTGTGTCATCCATGTGAATCTTCTCAGCAGAGTCAGCACATTAAACACAAAGGGCCTCTGGCATCAACAGATACAGCCACTTAGTGACTTGGATTAATTTCAAATGTGTTAAATAATACTAGTATTTCAACAGAGAAAGACTTAAGCTTTAAGCAAGGGAGTTACACGCCTTTGTTTCTATATTTGCTCTAAAAAAAGAAGAAGCTGCAAATCTGACTTTACACGGACAGAATTTTTAAAATTACAGTACTGCGAAAATAGGAAAATGTTGGTAAAACTATTCAATCAGTTAAGATCAGCATAGCTGAATGCTCCACTAGACATCATGTTCCATCGGGGGCTGCATATTTTACGAAACACAGACAACATTTCATTATCGAGATCCATTGGAATTGAGGCTGTAGAGCGCCCACATAGAGGGGCTGATCAGCGCTTATGGCTTCTGAAACGTGACCTGATATGGATACATACACTGAATGATTCATCTCCAGAAGGTTTGCATGACGAATTTAACATTAGACCCTACAGCTATAGTGCTGACTTGATGTAACATATTGTTATATTTGCCTATTGTGTATTATGACTCACATATGTGACAACTGTGTGTGTGTGTGCGTGCGTGCGTGCGTGTGTGTGTGTAAACACTTGTCTACATATGAATAGAATAGAAATAGAAATAACCTTTCTTGTCCCTCAGTGGGGGAATTCAGTTACAGGCAATTTGAAGCATTAAGATTCACATGAAGGTAAAAAAATTGAAAATAAGAATAAAGTATGGGCAAATCTGTAGCATAAAAAATAATAAAGTACTATACAATCATTAAAAATAGCATACTCAGATTCAGATTCAAAGAAATGTGCAACTGAGAGGAATTGTTGTTATAGGACTGAGTAGATTAAATGTACCACATGTACAAATATGTTTGTGCATAAAAACAAAAGCTGTGCAACTAACAGAAGGATGTAAACACTTATTGAGTTTGTTGAGAGCAGTGATTGTTATAAAGTCTAAGAGCTGCTGGGAGGAAGGACCTGTGATAATGATATAGACAGAGTGCACCTCTTTGCATTGAGGGCTTCACTACCTGATTTGTTCTGATTACTAATTATAAGAAATATAACACATTTGTATATTATATACATGTATTGTCATTGGATATTGAACTACCAATGTACATATATTTTTATATGTATTTAATAAGGTATATCAGTGGGTATTTGTCATGTGCCAATGAATATTTAAAGATGGCGACTTTGTATTGACAGTTTAGTCTGAAGAAGACTGGTGACCTGAAACGTCACATATTAAAATATTGGCATTTGGGAAATAGACTGGTGTGCAAATCAGTTTTCTATGTTTTAAATTCTTGTGAAATAAATAATGACATGTCACTTGGAGGTGAGGCTTGAATATCTTTTCCAGCAAACCAAGGAAGAGAGGGAGCATGGAGTCCAAACAGACCAGGTTGTGGGCCTTCATGGTTGCTGCAACATGGAGTTGCAGCCATAAGGTTGTTGGCCTGTCATGATGGGAATCCCCGAAGCCAGTGGTGGACACCTGAAAGCTGTAAGGTAAAGGATGAGATGTACAGACCTCCATTAGTGTGTGGAACACTGGAAACACATCACAGGTACTGACAGTTCAAATGTTTCAGATGAGCAAAAGCAAAACTTGGATGAGGAATGAGTCTGGTGAATTTAAGTAGGACTTCTAGTCGGCCTCAAAGTGGTTCTAATCGTAAGATGGCTCAGGCAAATTAGTGCTTATAAATACTGTTAACATGGGGACATGCTGACCTCAGCTGAGGGTTTCATCACTCAGTGGAAGGAGAATGTTGACATTTTTATCACCCCAACCACTGAAGAAGAAAAAATGGGCAGCCTGTAGTGGACTCGCCCATCACTAAAGCTAAGGTCAATGTAAATGTGCTGTATTTATACAGCGCTTTTCTAAGTATTGGACTACGAAGCGCTTTACACCAGTCAGTCATTCACATGCTGATGGCATCCACAGACGATGCCAGACCCTCTGACCATCACCAGCAGGCAATGTAGATAAAATGTCTTGCCCAAGGGCACGACAAGGTGACCCAGCTGGAAGAGGAATTCGAGCCAGCAATCCTCTGGTTGCAAGGCAAACGCTCCTCTACCTACTGAGCTACTGCAGCCCTGTAGCCCACGTGGTTAAACCGCTCCGTCAGACTGTGAGGGTGGATGAGATCCCTCTAAGTCCCTGAATATTGTTAAAGACTGTCTCTGTTAAATGTTCAAAACCAAGTCATTTATCCATCTTTATTAACCTTTAACTGAAAATACTTTTGTACTGGAGTTCAATTCAATTGATTTTTTTTAAATAAAACTCCAGACACAAGTCATCTCAAAGTGCTGAGAAAAGCAACAGTCTAAATAATTTAGTCTCAGATTAAGGCCAGCTGATTGCAGTTTGGTTGCAATAAAATTTTAAAATGCCAGATAGTCAAACTGTCCCATCATAAAGAAACAGTAGATTGTATTGAATCTTTACTTTAAGGCAATCCCTCGTTCTGAGCGGTACGGTATGAGGGTGGCAGTGGGAAGGAGCGACCCCCAAGTTGTTCTCACTGAATAACGACCAACCTCTGGGCTGTCTTGGTTGACATCAACAGCTGTTGGAGGTCAGAGACAGTGTCAGAGAGGCAGATCAGTGTGATGGTCCCACTTTTTAAAAAAGGAGACAAGAAGGTGTATTATTGATATAGACAATATGTAACAAAACAATATGTATGATTGGTTTCCAGTAAGTGTTGGGTTCATCCACGGTTGGTCATCACAACATGCCCTGATAGGGTAATTGTTAATTGTATATATGTCGCTTTGGATAAAAGTATCTAATAAATGAATAAACATAACATAACATCTTTGTTGCCAGTTAACCTCAGTCAAGCCATGGTCCAGAGGGTCTGATTTGGGAGGCTCTAAATAGCATTGCTGTCTTTTGTAGATGATCTAGTCCTGTTGACCTTATCGAGCCACTGGGACCTATAGAACACATGCCAGGATGACGATCAGTGCCTCAAAGCTTGAGGCAGGTATTGGTGGATTGCCACCTCTGGGTTTGGAATGACCTTCTGCTCCAGGTGGAGTTCAAGTATCTCAGGATTTTTTAAACAAGTGAGGTAAGAACATAGAGCAAGAGATTAATAAGTAGATTGGGACATGTGGTTTGGGTATCTGGAGGAGTTTTAGCCATGTCCCATCTTATGGAGATCTCAGGGCAGACCCTGGACTTGCTGAGAGATAATATCCCACAGTTAGCCTGGGAACGCCTCAGGTCCCTACGGATGAGCTGGAGGAGGTAGCTGGGGAGAGGGAGGTCTTGAGATGAGACGCTGTTGCGCCATGACCCAATTTCAGATAAAAGGCAGAAAATTCATGGATGGGTGAATAACACAGTGTCATGCCACGTGTTGTTTTCCAGATGAGGCTAAATCACTTATTTTTTAAGACCAACACACATTTTGTTATGTCCTGATATAAGAAATATGTAAAACCTCAGAACTGAAAAGAGGGCATCAATTCAATGTTTTACTACAACTGTCCATATGGCCCGTTACTGATAAACTACTACATGATAAACTACATTTGGTAAACCTCTAGCATTTTTGTGAGATCTATAATCCCATTTTAAAATCCAAGTTTTAATTTGACCCATATTTTGATTTACTAGAGCTTTACTGTGGTTTTGGTGGGATATTGATTTGATCGTCATACATTATATTTTGGTTATCAGTGTATATGACTAAAGGTCAACGCCTGGTGTGTTACTTCAGAATGGTTCAACTAAACAGACATTTCACGTTTACTCTGAACAACCAACCAGACAACAGCAAGTTTCTATTTTAACAAACCGTTAAGATTAAAGCCTGGGTGAGCAGATTTTTTTCCACTGATAAGCAATTACACTCTACTGTAAAACGCCAGTACTCACCAATTACACTGAACCTAAAGTAACAGATTGGACTAGCAAGAGACTAAACTCCCTACTGATTCCATCTGTTTCAGTAGCTGCAGACAGGGCTGTTTTCTACTGACTGTGTACAGAAGGACTGGTCATCTAATGTAAGAAAGTCTGCACCTACAGCAGTGATTTGGTGAACTAACCTTGGAATAATGAAGTCTAACAATAAGAATGGGACAAAAAAAGCACCTGAAGCACATGCAGTGAGTAAAAACAGTGATTTTAGTTCACGTTAGAACCCAATATGCTAGTGGTCACACTCTATGAGACCTCTTAGCAACAAAAGGTGTAAATAAGTGAAGAAAAGTTTAAGAAAATATGTGTTACTCATTTTTATGAATGACCAATCTTCACAAGCATGGAGGTCATTTTGGTAGAGGATGGGGGACATGTCCCCTACACTTTTTTAAAACGATGTTACACTATATTAAATGGTTACATATGTTTTAGGTGTAGGGTGGATATCATGGCACTGTTTAAGCAATTCAAGCCCCCTTCCTACAACCCCACCATACTCAAGACAGTTGAAGTCAAACTTTTGTCCTTGCTCACAAGTAGTAACGTTGTAGTAAAGTTGAATGGATTTCCAATGATGTAAAACTGATTGACTGAAATAACATTTGCAAACTTTTTTGTGAGTTTAGTTTTAAGTGGTAGCACTGAACAAGGCAGCCAGACAAGTTTTCACAGCTGTGATCAGTTTTATTTCTAAATGTGCTCCATCACTCAGAAGTGTCAAAGGAGGACAAGTTTCTGATTTTTGCTGCTAAATTTGCTGCGTTATCAAATAACGTTTTTACAAAAAATATAATAAATTATTTTAAATTACCATAGTTGTAACTGTAAAATTCATGTCAAATAATTTAAGCAGAATGCATTGATTTATGGAGGTTAACAAACTTTGTTTAGCACCGTCTGAAATTTCCTCAAAAAATCTGCATGTCATATTAAATAAATGTAATTCTGCCACATATTGACAGTTATAGACTATAGACAACACATATAATACTTTGAAAAAACATCCATAACAAGGCAACCATAATAGCAAAGGAACCATACAACACAGAATACAGCAACGCTGAGAAATGATGAGGAAAAAAAAAACTTGACCACCATGATGTGTGTTAATACAGCCTGTTAATGAGATGACCCTGCTTTGCATTTGTCAGTTCTGTTATCTGGAGATCACACTTAGTAACTTTTGGGAGCACCCAGGTGTCCAGCAGTCAGACGATTAAGAGGAAGGGCTGAGCACACTCTTTGTGTGAGAGAAAATCTGCTCACACAGATGCGTAGAGCCAATTACTGTCAGTCAACAATGTGCTTCAGATGGTTGATGTCCAGCAGGTGAAAATGCAAGCTCCATGATCACGCCCTGCTGTGGATTCCAGCTGATGTAGTTCTGGAAACCTTGTCCCTCACAGAGCTCCTGGAGTCGTTCGAAGTGACAGAACGTAGACGTTGGAATGCCACTTGAAAAAACTGCCAGCTTTGAACAAAGGCTTCCCATGTGTCGTCTAAAACAGTTCGTCCCGTTTCCTGCAGTGGGAGATTAAATTTGTTGAGGTGTACACTTATGTCTAACAAAAGTTTAACATACCACTTCTCATCTTGGAGTTGGAGATAGATTTGCTCCTTTTTTGACAGGCAGGTTTTTACCACATCAAAATAATCCATAAATCCTTCCAGAACATTTCCACAGCTAAGCCGTCTAGCAGCACAGTGGAGCCACATGTCTATGCATGAGCTACATGTATCCATCTCCTGCAGCAGAGACAGGAATTGGTGGTGCGTCAAAGCTGATGGCTGAACTATTAAATAACAATTTGACACATCATTAAGATCTGAATTTGACATGTTGGCTCTACTTGGTGTATTATACAGTAGAGTTTAACGATGGGAGAGCTGATTTGTTAACTTAATAGCCCCCCGTGTTTCCCAGCCACAGATCCATACAATTTCACAGCTAAACCTCTGTAACGTCACCGCCTTACCTTTCGTTTTTCATGAATCAGGGTTAAACAGAACAGTACCTCTTGTACTACCACATGACAGTATCTTATAACAGCCAAACATGGCACATCACTGAAATCAATGCTCTCATCCAAAGCTACACTACACACCCGGGCTTCTTTCAAACCAGCTGTTCGTTGGGCTCTTACATCGTCACCCATTTCCTGTGGGCTATGTGTAAATGTCTTTCCATGTTTAGAAATACAGTGTGTGGTAACTTGCTTCAGTTCCATGATGTTTAGCAGCAGTAAAAACTTTGAAAGTACTTACTTCTCACATTTTAACACAGATTGTGTAATTGATTCAACTATCTCTGCCTCATCCTTGAAAGTTTTTTAATGTTTCGCCTCAAAAAGCTGTTTAACACTGGAGGTCTGGCAAACAACAAGAGGTAAAGGGCTCATACCTGCTGCACAAAACCCCAGTCTTCATCCACATCGTCATAAAAGACCGGGTTGCTCGCTTCGATGCCACATTTTATCAAATTGACTGGCCTGTATTGTCCTTCTCATGTAGGCAAAGTCACTCATAATGGTCAGCGATTTCTAGCCAATCACAAGTCAAACCTACTACACCTCTACTGTCTTTGGCCGAAAATCCTTCAGCTTTGCAGCAGCATTTGACCGGAACACTCTGAAAACACCCTGAAACTTGCGTCTTTGACATCTATTACAGCCTTTAGATCTAAACTTCATCAGATTATAACTGACTGCTGCTCTTGTTGATCACCTAGATCACATTTATTTACATAGATTCACACACACATTCAATTTCCTGCATGATGTAATGATTCTCCTGCATGCATGTGTATACGTGCATTTATTTTTCAGACCTAGATTCAAAATTTCTATTGCCTGCTGCCTATTATGTTTGATCTGTGCTTAAGTGTTTATCTGTTTTGTTGTTGCACCTCCAGGTCATGTTTGTAAATGAGAACATGTTCTCAAACATTTTACATGAGAAAATAAAAGTCGGAAAAAAAAAACCTGCAGGTGGAATGTGAGCTAAGATAGCATCATTAAAAAATGGTGCAACTGATCTGTGCTAGTTAAGTTGGAATGTGCACTGGTTACCACAAATAAGTATTTTTAAACACACTTTCTAATATTAATGCTCTGCATGCCGTCAACCACTCACAAGCCACAGGTGGCACGAGTGCCCAGGGTTGCTGACCGCTGACTTCCATATATGCTACCTATTGTAATTTTGCACCAGCCATTATCTGGCACTCCAGCTTTAATCTGAGGGTTAAATATTACAGGAAGTGAAGTGGTTTAGTTTTATGAGCAGAAAAGAAAAACCTTTCAAAATATTTTGGTCTCCAGAGTGCCACAGCTCATCTTCTGTCTTCCCTCCGTGGGAAGAGGACAGAACGCTCAGGGAAGGAGAGTTAATGTGCGCTCTTCTGAGACAGTAAGCTACAAGCTGAGCTGGATGTTTCAGAGATGAGTCACCGTGTTTGGAGCAGTGGTTCACCTCCTCATTTAGTCATTCAGTCATGCAACACCCAAGAAGCTCAAGTCAGCTTTGGCATGACTGATGAATGTTGTGGATTCTCACAGTGATGCAGATATCAGCCAGAAGACGTAAGAAACTTTATGACAAAGACACTGGATGTCTGTGGATTTTCAGTCAGAGCCTCTTTTTACCTCCAATGTCGGTTCAATTAAATTCAGACATTATTTTATGGTGTTAATTTGTCTTTCTGATCCTTTGAGGATTTCAATTCTCACCTGTTAAAAATCACAACAGATAAGGGTGTTGTGCTGAAGATATAAGGAGTAGTTATTCTGAAGAGATCCATCCATCCATCCTCAGGTCATGGAGATAAACAGGTTCAGGAGGAAAGCTAAGACCTCCCTCTCTTCAAGGACACTCTCCAGCTCCTCCTGGGAAATCCCAAGGTGTTCTCAGTCCTCCTGGGGGGGGGTCTCTTCTCACTGAGACGTGCCTGGAAAACCTTCAGAGGAAGGAAACCAGGAGGTATCCTACTCAGATGTCCTGACCCTCCAACTAAACCCTGGTGAGGAGGAACAGCAGCTCTATTGATCTGGCTCCTAACTGATCGATAAAACTGATCCCATTATGGCTCTGAAGGGGAAAGCTTCGGGATCTGCAGGATATAAATGATCTGATTTATGAGTTAGATGGTGAGACATTTAACAGGGCTGTAGAAGCTTTAACTAAAGATTCTTTGACCCATGGCTACTCCAGATGTTAAAAACTGAACCCAGATCTGCTCCTGATTCAGTCATCAGTGTGTGAGAATGTAGCTTTCACTGTAAAGTGTTGTTTTTTCAAAGTAAACTTTATTGGAATAATATTTTTGTTCAAAGTCAGTGAACATTTATTAGAGTTTGCATGAACTGCTTCACACATTTCTGAGACTGCAGCTGTTTTGTCTCAGACCGGTCTGAACTAATGTCCATTTCTTCAAACCGAAGTTCTTCAAAGAGCCGATCCACAACATGCAACCATTCTACAAAAACGCACTTTAAGAAATTGAAACTCCCTTTTAAAATCTAAGCTTTTAGCTCATTTTGAAACTTGTCAGGTTTTTATTCCATGAGTAAAAAACATATTCTCTGCATTCAAATAAATTTAAATGAGCTTTTTTGTTTTTCAAGAGGAACTGAACTGGAGGGACAAAGATGGAGTGATGAGTTGAATACAGCGCTGATGAAGAGTCAAATGAAAGGATTTAAAATTTTAAGTGTGGTGCGAGACATTCACCTTGTGAAACATGAATAGAGACTCATCATTACCTCTGGCTGCTTTGCTGCTGTCGCATCATCTTCAGTTCACCAAACCTCTGCTTCAGAGTATCCTAGTGGCAAAACGAAAAACAGAAGCAGACGACATCCAAGACATTCCCAATATACAAACTGAACAGGATACATCCGGTAGAAATAGACTAATTTATCTACCTGTGATTTTATTATTTGTTTTGTTGAATACAGTCTAACCAAGAGGAACCAGAAACTCTTTGAATGCAGCATGTGCAAAATATTAGGCATAACAGGGAGGTTTTATTTATTTATTCAAAGATTATTTTAGATGTTTATCTACAGGGTGTGGACATATATTCACCTTCTCCCTCAGAAGTGATCACAGCATTGTAGTTTCTTAAATTGTCCTTTTATCTCCTCAAACACAAGAATCCTAATTAGAAAACCTAAACAGCAAACCGTTTTTCCTAATGTTTTCTACTAATTACATATTCCTTGAGAAATAAAGAGACCCATACAGTTTAGGATGTGACTCGTTTATTACACAGTAATACGACTTTGTTTCAGCGACGCTTTGAAAACACAAACTGATGATGCCAGAGGAAAGCCACAGCCATAAAGCTCATACACAACAAGTCGTTTGTTTAATCTGAGTGAGTGAGCTGTCCTGTAATACTCCAGCCTACGTCTCAGCATCTTTTACCATCAAGGTGCAATGTATCCTGTTTCAGTTGCTCGTAGCTCTCACACATGTAGTCCAGTTCTTTAGTGTCCCAACGGTAAAGTGAAGCAGCTTTTAGGTGGAGAGGGGAACCATACCGTTAGGACTCAGGATCTCGATCCAGTATCCATCAGGGTCCTGGATGAAGGCCAGGCCTTTCATTTTACCTGGAGGAGAGGAGTGTATATACTTTAAATACTTCATTAATAATTGTGTTAAACAGGATATTAAAATACTAACCTAACATGAAGAAATAAATAACTTGAGGTTCGACAGCCAGCATCTCACTGGAATGAGTTTCAGTGACAAATTGTGAAAAACTTTCACGAGTCAAAACACTTGCATGGGTTCTCAATTTTCATTGCATACAACTTAATAAAATCAGTTTTACTTATTTATAAAAATGAAGACCATCTTAAGGAAGAACCAGTGAAAATTTAATGGTTTTTAAATGATTATTTGGCTCCTGTGTTCAGTTACAGTGAGGAACAGTTCTCCTGTACATCGCTGTATCTCAGGTTGATGTTAGGAAGTGGAACAGTGTTTAGGTCTGTTCTTGCTGCCTGTCGAGTCTTTTAGTTTAAGAATATTTTATTGATTGACATTAGAATATAAAGATGTTCATTAATGTCTTGTGAACTGGTGGAATGAATAAGACTGATTGTAATGATGGTAGAAAGTTCATGTCAGTTCCTGTCCTTTTGTTTCCCCTCACTAAAGAGTCCTGCTTGGTGATTTGGATCAAAGATGTCAGAAAGCCATGGCGATCAGTTCCATGAAACAAGGCATGAATTACTAGGCTATTTGTTATTTTGTTCATTTATTACTGACCAATCAGAGGACACTGTGCATCAACCACAAGCCCCACCTCCATAGTCTCAAAAGTCTTCAGTTGAGTGAGTGAAGGCTGAGTTGAGTGCACATTGAGAGAGTGGAGCGTGCACTAGTTGCCGCCGTGCACTCTTAGCCCACAGGTGTGTGCACGGTTTGGTTGACAGTCACTCACCAGATGCTTCTGTGCTCACAAATACTGTTTCACTCATTCACAGTGAGAAATGTCTTCTCACTATGTATTTTTTCACTCACAAGTTAAAACTTCCTCTCATCACTTGTTGTTTGTTGTGCACACACAGAATGTGCGTTCATGAGTTTTGAAACTAAAACACTATAATAAACTTCCTATCTTACCGTCATCTGGCTTCTTGACGAACACGACTTTCTGCTCTTCAAACAGTTTACAGGCTGCGTAAACGTCAGGAACAGCAATCCCAATGTGTCCTGTCACATTTCAAATACAGTAAATATGTTAAAGGCACACTGCAGTTTAGACTGTAGAGCAAACAAATGCACGTTTAACACAAATGACTAGCTAACACATGTTTAAATCAGAAATAGATTAAATCATGCCATTTCAACATTTACATGTTAAAACTTTCACTCACTAGTAAACTCCTCACAAAATAAAATGAAACATTTTTTTTTTTTTTACCAAAGCCACGTGGATCAGAGTTTCCATTGTGATAAGACTGGCTCTCAGACTCTGAACCCCAGTTACTGAAAGACATGAGGAAAAGAAGAGGTAAACAGAGGAAGAGAGAGAAGATCCATCATGTTGACTGTATCTGGAGCTCGAGTTAAGTTGGTACCTCACTGGGCTGACTGCTGGAAACTAGCTGGAGACTCAAATTTGAGGAAGTAATGTGAGAAAATGTGTAAATATTATTTTGCCGTCTCATTAAATTTGTATTTAAAGACACAAGGCACATCTCAAATGAAAGCTGCAGGAATGTTTCACAAGCTCCCAGTCAGAGGAGTTTGACCAAAATCCTCCAGGAGTTCCAGATCAGGGTTTCTGCAGAAATCAGCAAATCTAATTCAATGCTTTTTAATTCCCATTTAATTCCATTTTTAAGATCTGTAATGCTGTCAACAACCACAGGACAACCCATGGATCTGTAGCTAGTTTTGTTCGTTCCACAGGTAAAATATTTGCATATGTCTGAATCCAAAAACATCCATTATGACAGTTTCCCAGCAAATCACAATTTAAAATCTTATAAGACTTTTTCTTGAAATCTATAAAATGAATTTTAAAGCCAAACTCAGTAGCCAGGTAAACAATGTAGCTTTTAATGTTTTTTTAAAGCCTCTTAACAACCTTCCAATATAATATAGCCATAAATATATTGTGGAGATTTAAAAAACCCCGAAAGAAATCAATAAAGTAGTTCTCTAAAAACTTCAGCCAATCCTATCGTTCGGACCGAACGATGGGATTGGACAATCCAGCTGTCTGTCTGCCGCATTTCCTCACTGCTTGGATTGGCATTAAGCCGCCCAGACACATTTTGGGGCAGAACATCCCGGAAGTGAAAGTGAAAGTAGAAGTAGGAAAGAGAGCAGGCGGGTGATTTCATTTTAAGATAAAAATACCAGAGTCCCCCCCAAAAAACACCTTTTCAGCTAGCAGAAAACTAAAAACGTTTGAAGGTGAAAAGAGGAAAAGCTGGGGGAATGTTTCTACGGCTGGAGTTATACTCTGCTTTGTCACCTTTGCAAACCGTGGTCCTATGTCAGCGGGAGGCTGGCCTATGGATTTTACCCGACGGGAGGGGTGAGTTCACCGAGACGTGTTTCTGTAAAATAGCTAGCGAGACCTCGTTTGTTTACCTGGCTACCGAGTATGGCTTTAATGCCATCGAGAATCAAATGTAATGCTTTTTAATGGCCTTCCTTAATCCATTTGATGATTTTTAATGCCACGTGGAAATCCTGCCGATGTGTGAATTTCTCTTCAGCCCAGAGACATTTGCACAACTAAACCGATAATCTTTTTGATCACAACTTTCACTCCCTGCAATGAGCAGACCCTCCAGGAAGTTGCGATGTTGCGATCGCAACTATTAACGCAAATTCAACCATTTGCCGCAACTTTGTTGCGGCCTTGCAATTTTCACCAATCACTGCAACTTTTCCGCAAATTTGACCAATCATCTTTGTTTTTGTTAGATTTCGTCATCTTCTTTGACCAATCAGAGCCACTCAGATAAGTTTTGACCAATCCCGTTGCCTCCAGCTGTGTTTACTTCCGGTTTTTGAGCTCAGAGCTGCTAAACTCCGGTCGGTTTCCATCAGATTTTACGGCTAAAATACGAGCAAATCAATTTCCTAAAGTATTACACCAGAGTGGTGGAAAGCTGTTCTGAACCAAACACAACGTCGTGGTGGATTATATATGAAAATCGACGCTTGACAAAAACTTTTTGACCGCAAAACATGGAGGACATTAGCTGAAAAGAGGAGCAGACGGGGTCTGGGATCTGATACGAGCGCTGAGAGAGATGAGGTGAGTTCTGTTTAATGTCCGTATTTGGACAATGTGAGAAACTAGATTTAAAAAGAACTGATCTGTGTCCTAAACTGTGTGCCGAGTTGGCGGATTTGCTATTCTGTGAAAAATATTTTAAATAAATCGGACCGTCAGCGTTAACGTGAATTCCTTTGAACGTTGTTTATTTCTTAAACACGCGATTAACCACGTGACGTTTGTATTCAGTGAACACGAGGAACCGCTTGTCTTTTCTAAACTTATTCTGCTGAGTTAGTGAACCTTTGAGGTGAATCGCTGAAAGTGAAAGTAAAGCCGCTCACGCTGTAACGTCTGAGTGACGCTGAGACAGGCAGTCAGCTGTTCTGTCATGGAGATTACATCATCTTGTAGTCTTTATTTTATCATGAAACAGCGCATACTGTGTGTGTGTGTAAAGAGGTTAACTGTGTGTGCATATAAACTAAATAAAACCTTAAAGAAATTTTAAAAATGATTGAAAAAAAATCGCAACTTTGACCGCAACTTTTAGAAAAATGTGCCGCGAAATCAGTCATTTTAGATCGCAACAATCACAAAAAATCCCCGCAACTTCCTGGAGGGACTGAATGAGAATCCCAGCGTGGCCATCAAGACAATCTGGAAACTCCCTTGTGGAAAAACGCTCACAAATTTACCTAAAACAGTTGCAGCCCAGAGAGCCTTAACAATTTCTATTAATAACTGCAGCTTAACATAACTGAGCAGCTGGTTATAATTAACCTTAACAACATGGGAATTTGATAAAAGATAAAAAACAGCAAAACAGTGCTAGGATTCATTGAATAATAATTAGAATATAAACAATCTAATGCATCTTTTTGCAGGTAAGTGACCGATGAATATTATGAAACTTTAATATCAGAGAACTTGCCGTTCAGGAGAGGAATAACATCATTTCCTGGTTAGCTTTAAATGTGCTCCATGAATACTCAGATCTGTGTGAACAGCTCGTAAATGCCTGTGAAATTCAGTAATCACTTTGTGTGTGAAATGCTCTCTTACTGAGTCAGCTCGATGGTGGCTCTCCTGGAAAAGGTCCAGGCTGTCCTCTCCTTCACGTCTACAGGGATCTCCTTTTTGTCCTCGTAGCCCAGGAAGAAGAGAGAGAAGCGCATGGAGGGGAAGTCAAACTTTTGCAACAGCCTGCAAAATATTACACACCAAAGAGAAAACTGGTCACAAAACCTGGTTTCTTTTGAGGAAGAGATCATTTACTCATCAAAAACTATTAAAAATAAGGCCCCAACATGTATTGAAGGAATGAATATCACCTTAATTCCAGAGTTTTAAACCAAGATCATCTTAGAAATGGAGTTCCGTCTGTTTTGGTCAAATCTTGAAAAAAAACGTTATGATGGAGCTCACACCATCACAAGAACTTGGCTGATTTGTCAGAGTGTATAGGAAGCACTCTCAGCTACTAATAACATTTTAGCTCATTATTTGTAACATTGAGTTGAAATCATTTTACTGTCTGATACAGTCAATTAGCAGCTAATTTGTCTAACAAACAAACAGGATTACATTCAATTACTGGTTTAAGAAAATATCAACGCACTGAAAAATATCATGTCACAGTACTGCATCTATATTTAAAAGTACGGTATCAATTTCTTTCATTAGCAATTTTTGTATAAACAACAATAATAGTGGTGGTTCCTTTTAGTGCTGCATTAAAGACTGACTGCTAGATACACCCTCTTTATTACAGTTATAGCAGCGACTTCAGGAGACAAACAAAAAAGCCGCTGAATCCTTGAGGGGCAGGTCCTCCACATTGTTTGACGCGCCGATTATAAAAGATCCGCTGAGATCCAAAAGAACGTTTCATAACTTTATTAAAGTGCCTGTGACTCCATATTTAAACCACTTTATATTAAACAGGTGTAATCTTTGATGCCTCTAGATTAGCGTTGCACCATTAAAACTCAAAATACGCTGTAATTATTTCCTAACGAGCAACTCAGAGATCAGAAGAATGCGCCGCCTTCCGGTTCTGCTGGGTTTCTCCTTATTTGGCAGCCTGACACTTCTGCTGCAGCAGGGGGCAGTGTCGTCACATGAAAGAGAAACGAAACTGAAACTGAACACTACACGGTCTATGGGCAATGGCGGCGGCACTGCCTCGCTCCAGGTGTTGTGAACGTGCATGTGGGAGGAGAATTGACCATATAAGCAAGTCCGGATCACTATGACCTCATAGCGGGCTGGAGTGAAAAAAACGGTTTGAAACCTGGGTCTGAAATCTGGAAGAGCTTCTCACTGGCTGTACTAGGAGACAGATGGACGCCGTTTTTTGCTCTTTCTGGCAGGTTTAATGTGAGAACTCAACGTTGCAACATGATAGATAAGTCAGAAAACATGGAAACCGATGTCATGGGCACTTTAAAGTAAAGCAAAGAATTAAGAATAATGTGCTCAAATATGACTTAAACAATATTCACAGTGATCTCATATTCATGGCATGGCGCCGTGGCGTTGCAGTCAACAAAAAATACGGCAACCCACTCCCTGCTCAGACACTGTCGCAGGTGGGTTAAATCAATAACTACAAATCACCGCCCATACTCAGGTCACACACACACACACACCTACTAATGGACATTATTCATAAACAAAACATAACAGTTCTAAACTAAACAAATACAAAATTAAACAACTACCTTTAATAAATAAATGGCTCCTACAAGTATCATGATACATTGCAATATATTTGATCATTGCCCTTGTATTAAGATACATCTCATATCACTAGATTCTGTAAAGAAAAGAAATCCTAACCTATAACTGAGAGCAGTTATAAACAAAGATCTTGTGATTTTTAGCCCTCAGTGTTGGGCGACTTTCCGCTACTATGACACAATATTTCCTTCAATATCAGTAAAGTTAATGAAGCTATAGTAACTGTTATAGTCAGTTATATCAATTAGCATTAGCAGCCATCTTGAATGGGTCTGACTCCAAACATTAATCAGTTGTAGACGAACATCTGATGGTTACTCTCCAAGAGTTTTCATAACACAGACACTCACGTCATGCCGAGGATCCTGGTGTAGAAATCCAGGGATTTAACTGGATCTTTCACCCTCAGCATAGTTTGCTGCATCATGAAATCCTAAGATACAGACACACACACAAAAAAACATTTACACAAACACAGCAGGAACAGGAATCCAGAGGGTCATAGTGTGAATGTGTTGGACCACAGCTTGTTAATCCATAGGTGTGGTAGAAGATCTGAACTCTGAGCGGCTTAACACGAGACTGTCTGCCACGAAAACAACGGTAAACAAGACACTGATGAAATACACCTGTAAGAACACAAATCTGACTTTAAGAAAAAAGTGGTGGGAAAAGTTTACCCACTGATGTACACAAGCTAAAAATCCAAACCGTGATTGGATGTTAAACTGTGCTTCATTCGGCAGACTAAATATTTCAAACACACACAGATGTCCTACTTTGAGATGCAGGCAAGTTGAAAAATCTCACAAGCCAGATTTGTTTTCTATAAAAAATGTAAAAACACTCATTTGTTCTGTTCTTATGTTGTTGTTACTGCTCAGCAATACATTAAACAAGCAATGTGGACGACTGTGGATTAGAGGAAGACAGGTTGTACACCGATCAGGAGGTCAGGGTTCAATCCCAGGTCCAAATCATGTGTCAACGTATCTTTGGGCGAAGTACTGAATCTCCAACTGCCTCCCAGATGCCATGAACCTGGCTGCCCTCTGCTCCTCAGGGATGGATCAAATGCAGAGAACATTTCAAACATCTTGTCAGGATGCCTCCTGGACGCCTTCCTGGGGAGGTGTTTCGAGCATGTCCTACTGGCAGGAGGCCCCCGGGTCGACTCAGGACACGTTGGAGAAAGTACATCTCCAGTCTGACCTGGGAATGCCTTGAGGTCCTGCCGGAGGAGCTGGTGGAGGAGACCGGGGAGAAGACAGTCTGGGATTCCCTACTTGAGATGCTGTCACCGTGACCCGGACCCGGAGAAGCAGAAGAAGGCAAGGCGAGGCAGAGAACATTTTCCACTACGTTGTACTATGGTACATACATATGTGGACAAAAATAACCTCCCCCCCTCCCCCATTTCAATAAAAACGAACAAAAATACTATACTTTTGTAGAAAGGATATGTAAATCTTTGTAGAAATGAGACATTAAGAATCTCATAAGTTTGCATCAAATTTCCAGGATTTGCTCACAAGTTTGTTTTTAGTAAAAGTCAGTGAAGATTTGTGGTCCTATTTACCATAAAGTTACATTTAAAAGACTTTAATTTATGTGCATTAGTAGAAATCTGATCTTAACCCTAACCACATGAAACCACTGAGGGCTGCATATGGCCCGTGGGCAGGCATGGACTGGCCATCTGGCATACCGTACAATGCCCGGTGGGCCGGCGCACCTGTTTGGGCCGGTCCGGGCTGATGTCGTTTGGACCGAACCGGCCCATCCAGGCAGCTTTTTGTTGAGTCGCGAATCGCGATTTAACCGAACCACAACAACATCATGCAGGCCTTTTTAGGATATGAAGCATACATATTCCTGAACACCAGGCATAGTTTAAAATATGTAAACGAATTAACTTGATCAGTCACAAGAACAAAAAAGGGCAATTAGTGCTGCTATAAAAGCAGAGAAGAGCTGCTACCATGATCTGCCATCTGCTACCATGACAGATACATACAGGTTTGTTTGGATTCTGTTAAACCCTTGTGCTCTCTATATAAAAACACACATAGCATCTCATCAGTTGCTGCTAAAAGCAGAAGAACAGGAGTTCAGGAATGACAGTCCAGCATGTGTCATCCATTCTGACTGAATCTGTGATGCCTGTTTAGAACAGATAAGTGTGCCAAAAAGAACGTAAGTAGATTTAATCTCATGACATGAAACAAATCAGTTTTGTTGCAATCAAAGAAGCTCTTCTCTGGTATTTGTCCTGAAGATAATTGAATCTGAAGTTCATAGAACATCTATTATACAAGTCAGCTCATTTCACAGAGGGATGTAATCGCTGGCTGTGGACTTTCCCCGTTTTCCTTTGCCATTCCTCCTCACTTGTCAAAATGTCACAGTGGAAACAAAATATAAAGGAATCCTAAGAAACCCATTTTAGTTGTAACTAATGTAAATGTAACACCCAGGACAGTACTGATGGTGACACGTCACAAGACAGTTCCATTTGTAGGACTCTCTGAGCAGTGAGAAGGGTTAAACATTTATTAAAGTACTGTTTATGTTTTAAATTCTAACAGGAAAGGAGTTGAAACCAGAATACCCAGTATTTTAACATGTGAACACATTTTTGAAATTCTTAAATGTGAATGTCAAAACAAGACAGTCACTGCAAATATCTGAAAAGTTGTTGTTTCTATCAACTACCTGGATGTAGTCTAAGTTGATTTAATTTTGTAATTATTAACTGGAAAAACAAGTAATGCAATTCAAAAGAACAGAATCTCCCGTCTTCATGTCTGTTTTAGACGTGCATGGACTCGTCTCAGTCCATTCTTGTGTCAAACCTACAGGACAATCATTTGGATGTTGATAACAGCACTGAGAAGCATAAACACCTTTATAATCTCAACCGTCATACATCATTTTGGACATTTTTGTCCCTTTCTGTCAATTTTCCCACTTCATCTGGCCATCATATTGGCTATGTTTTTGGATATGACAATTTTTCTGTAATGACGAACCTACTCACAACTTTTGAAATTCAACGTTTGTGTTTTTTAACAGGAAGACTGTGAAAAAACTAAATACCCTATTGATTTATTAACAGACAAAAGTGTCCACACACAAAAAAAAACTGCTAGAAAATATTTGATTAATATTTTTTCTTTTTTTGGGGTTAAATATTTTGATAAACTTCAGTCCTGATTATAACAATCAAATATTAAAAATGTTAACCCTTTCAATGCCAGTTTGATCACATGAAGCTACTTTTTTTTTTAAATAAAAAAAAAAAAACACAAGTTATATTTATAAAAGAAATTTTGGATGCGTTTTAAACCAGTTCAGAATTATCCACAAATATTAACTTTGATGCAATACTAGTTTGTGTAGATTTTAAAATTTACTACCTTCTTAAGTCGGTGGAGGAGAAAACTGTCCCTTGAGTTACATTAAAACCATCAATTTTAATCCCATATAAATTACAAAAAATAATAATGCATTCTGTGATATGAGGGTTTGTTTGAGAGGAAACTGGTCAAAACTGTCATTTTTAAGTTCACCTCTAAATTCATCCATCATCATCATCCCTGATAAACACCTGTCATTTCATCAGAACCATTGATTGATTGATTGATTCAACATGCTCCCATAAAACAAGTAAACTAACACATGGTCGGCTTTCCTCACTTAACTTCAAAGTGGAGAAAACGAAAACAATTAGTGAATTGATGGAGATTTCAATAACCTTTATGATAAACTTCTTTTGTTATTTAGGGTAGCATCGATTATTAAAACTGACATTTAAAGGGTTAAAATCCTGATAATTTCATATTGGATTGTTTTGATCAGGACAAACCCAAAAAGTAGAAAAAAATTAATCTGAAATATTTTTATAGAAGATTTTGCAGTGGACATTTTGTCCTCCGATGACTCAAGAGTGGAGTAAATTGAAGGGACACCTGAGGGTTAAATTCGCCGCTTCTTGCGTTTAATAATCAGTGGTGACACCTCCTACTGTGGGTATTAGCTATAAAAACATCTCTCTTTCGTTACGTAACTCGTTACGCTCGTTTTCATGAATGACGTCCGAGCTTTACCAAAAAGTTTTGAGTAGATTTGTCGACATGCAACAACATAGTTAGCCTGAAGCAAACTGTGCTAGAACGTGACATGTTGTCGTTAGAAATGTGTGTAAATGCACTACAGTCATCTTAACAAACAGATTCATTTGCTAACGATAAAAAATGCCCGGTGGAACTTGTCCAGGAACTCAAACAGCAGGTAGACGCTGGCCTGCTGGTTCTGAGTGTTTTAATGTCTGGTTTGAATTTACAACGACAAAATAAGACTACAGTTATCTGACCTTAGTGAGGGGGGCTCCATCTTTACACGCTGCCGCGGTAGCCTCGTCTGACAGGCCTTTATCGCCCATTTTTCTTTTCTAGAAGACAACTAAAGCTTTGAGCGCTTCTTCGCGGGGCTGACAGCCTGAGTAGAGCGGAAGTCAGCGTTTAGGGAAAGGACTTCCGGTATGAACTTTCAAAATAAATAAGTAACGATTGCTGAAGTTTCTCACGTGGATTAAATGACTAAACTATAAACACGGTCAGAATATGCAGTGAGTATCTTAGAAATTTGTCACGCAAGTAACCTACTCGAGAGGGCAAACATTGAAAAGCATATTATTGGCAAAAAATGTACATGAAGGGTTACTTTCGGCAGTGAATGCGCATGCGCGATTTGAAGGATTAAAATGAAGTATAAATGAGAAGACATTTTTTAATTAAAATTTCTTATTGATTATGCAGTAAGTGGGAATTGTTGTTGTTATTTAACAGCATATGTATGTAATAGTAACTCCTGAAGGAGTTTATGGTAATTGTATGTCTTTCAACAAGGACAAATGAAGACAGAGACATTTTAGAGAACCATGAATGTTGGATTAACCTATTAGCCTACCTATTAGTTGCATGTTTATATATTTTTTGCTTTATTTCTGCAAACATTCACATTTTATAAATTACAGGTGGTCCAGAATGTGTGCTAGGCTGATGTAGCATAGGGAACTAGACTGCAGACTTTTATATATCCACATATATAGTCTGACTTGCTAGGCTAAGGCTGATGAGTAAGTCCTCCAAATCCACCTACATCACCCTGCTACTCCAGTGCCACTAGCTGTCCACAGTTCATTTCAAGATCGTGGTTTTGGTTTATCAGTCCTAAGCACCAGCAAACATCAGTGAACGTTTACATCCTTACCCCCCCAGCAGGTCCCTGAGGTCCTGTGAGCAAGCTGTGAGTTATGCTGCTGTGGCCCCCAGACTCTGGAACTCTCTGCCCCTGAGACCGAGATCAGTGGCCTCAGTGGGCTCTTTTCAAAAGCAGCTCAAAACACATCTTTACATGAACTCCTGTAGATTAGTTACTGTAGTCTCTTTTTCTGCTCATATTTCTATTATCAACTATATCTGTCTCACCTAAGAAATTAAAAGCTAGTTTTTCTAAACTACAACATATTTTTTAATTAAAACAACATTCTATTAGTTTCCCGACTCAAGGGCTACTTTTTGTTATGCATTAACATTTTTCACAAGATGCTTCTCAATTTATATCATTTCACAAATGTTCTAAGAAGCAGGAGGTGATTAATGACTCCAGGATTTTTGGTGGGCTCATTTCTTAATTATTCTTTATTTAATATTTTATCATTCCACAATGTTGTCACATGTACTTTTTTTTTGCATTTATTTTCCCCACAGGATGCATTTCAAGTCGAATAATTTCACATCTGAGCAAGAAGTTTGAGGTGATTTACAACTCCAGGATTTTTGGTGAGTTTACATTTTTTTCTTGGTATTGTTCAGTTTTTGTTAAATTTCCTGCATTGTATTCTTTTTTTTTAACACTGTACAGGTCCTTCTAAAAAAATTAGCATATTGTGATAAAGTTCATTATTTTCTGTAATGTACTGATAAACATTAGACTTTCATATATTTTAGATTCATTACACACAACTGAAGTGGTTCAAGCCCTTTTATTGTTTTCATATTGATGATTTTGGCATACAGCTCATGAAAACCCAAAATTCCTATCTCAAAAAATGAGCATATCATGAAAAGGTCCTCTAAACGAGCTCTGAACCTAATCATCTGAATCAACTAATTAACTCAAAACACCTGTAAAAGATTCCTGAGGCTTTTAAAAACTCCCAGCCAGGTTCAATACTCAAAACCACAATCATGGGTCAGACTGCCGACCTGACTGCTGTCCAGAAGGCCATCATTGACACCCTCAAGCAAGAGGGTAAGACACAGAAAGAAATGTCTGAACGAATAGGCTGTTCCCAGAGTGCTGTATCAAGGCACCTCAGTGGGAAGTCTGTGGGAAGGAAAAAGTGTGGCAGAAAACGCTGCACAACGAGAAGAGGTGACCGGACCCTGAGGAAGATTGTGGAGAAGGACCGATTCCAGACCTTGGGGGACCTGCGGAAGCAGTGGACTGAGTCTGGAGTAGAAACATCCAGAGCCACCGTGAACAGGCGTGTGCAGGAAATGGGCTACAGGTGCCGCATTCCCCAGGTCAAGCCACTTTTGAACCAGAAACTGCAGCAGAAGCGGCTGACCTGGGCTACAGAGAAGCAGCACTGGGCTGTTGCTCAGCAAATTTTGCATGTCAATTGGAAATCAAGGTGCCAGAGTCTGGAGGAAGGCTGGGGAGAGGGAAATGTCAAACTGCCTGAAGTCCAGTGTCAAGTCCCCACAGTCAGTGATGGTCTGGGCGCCATGTCAGCTGCTGGTGTTGGTCCACTGTGTTTTATCAGGGGCAGGGTCAATGCAGCTAGCTATCAGGAGATTTTGGAGCACTTCATGCTTCCATCTGCTGAAAAGCTTTATGGAGATGAAGATTTCATTTTTCAGCACGACCTGGCACCTGCTCACAGTGCCAAAACCACTGGTAAATGGTTTACTGACCATGGAATTACTGTGGTACTCTCCTGACCTGAACCCCATAGAGAATCTGTGGGATATTGTGAAGAGAAAGTTGAGAGACGCAAGACCCAACACTCTGGATGAGCTTAAGGCCGCTATCGAAGCATCCTGGGCCTCCATAACACCTCAGCAGTGCCACAGGCTGATCACCTCCATGCCACGCCGCATTGAAGCAGTCATTTCTGCTAAAGGATTCCCCACCAAGTATTGAGTGCATAACTGAACATAATTATTTGAAGGTTGACTTTTATTTGTATTAAAAACACTTTTCTTTTATTGGTCGGATGAAATATGCTAATTTTTTTAGATAGGAATTTTGGGTTTTCATGAGCTGTACGCCAAAATCATCAATATTAAAACAATAAAAGGGTTTGAACTACTTCAGTTGTGTGTAATGAATCTAAAATATATGAAAGTCTAATGTTTATCAGTACATTACAGAAAATAATGAACTTTATCACAACATGCAAATTTTCTTTGAAGGACCTGTATGTGGAAATATAGTCTGGCCATGGTTGACTGAAAAGACTCATTCATCGGGGCGGGATCAACCGTTGTCAATCAAACAGTCTTCACATGCTATTGGACAGCGTTAGGACCAATCAGAGCCATTTAGCAACAACCGGAACCAGCTGGTAGATTAAACTTTTACCGTATCCTGTCAGCAAAGCAGCCAATACATCCATCCATCCATCCATCCATTTTCTGTAGCCGCTTATTCCTCCACAGGGGGTCGCGGGGCAGCTGGTGCCTATCTCCAGCGGTCAAGGGGCGAGAGGCGGGGGACACCCTGGACGGGTCGCCAGTCCATCACAGGGCCACACAGAGACGAACGAGACAAACAACCACACACCCACTCACACCTAAGGACAATTTACCAGCCCAATTAGCCTGCAGCCAATACATGCTCTTTCAAAATAAAAGATTTAACTGCCTCTATCTGTTCGTGTCTTAAAGAAAAGCCCAAATCTAAATCTTCCAAAGTTGATGACAAAGCCGTTTCGAACATGGTTCCCGAGCTGCTGCCATGTTTAAAATCAGAGTCGGAGCTCTGCCGTCATTGGGTAATCCCGCCCACCAAACCATTAGAGCGCTGTGATTGGACCGGTACGAGACTGACCGGACCAATCAGTGGGCTGCCGATGTTCCAATGGAGCGCGGCTAGACCAAAGTCTGCAGAGCAGAACTGACGGTCTAGTTTACTAGGCTAGCTTAGTGTGCCTTTAAAGGCAGCTTTGGCTTGTTTTTGGCACCCCCTAGTGTCCATTTTAAATCAATGTTGTAAAAACAAACTTTTGACCCCTCTCCTCACTGTGCGCCCATGTTTTTACTCATCAAATAAAGGTTTTCGTTCTTTTCCAGAAGTGGAGGTTTGATGGAAAGCGACTTTTTGAAAACATTTTAATCTGCAAATATTTCTGCACTTGGGGATTATTAATGACACACACCCTAGTGTTAAGTGAGTTTGAAAGAATAACTTTTTATCTGTATTATTTCTCACATCATTAAAGAAAAAATGCAATAAATGAGATTATTGTTGCAACAAAATGTGTGACCCACCAGAATCTGTGACTGCAGGGGGCGCTAGTGTGAATCCCTAATATTCTAAGCTTTAGTATTTTCTTTGATTTAGAAGATGAACACCATTTCATGAACCCTTAAACTGAATGCCTGTGCTGTTGTTGGAATAAGTAAGCCCACTGTAGCTGTGTAATAAATCAATAAGCACTTTGTTGGAAGGGCGAGGGGGCTGTTAAGAGTTATACCACCTCCTTACCGCAGACATTTATTATAATACGGTATGTGACCCTCAAGTAGCCAGGAGTGGTGGTCATGCAGCAGTAAATGCAGAGGAATTCACACTATGTCCATTTCTATGGAATGAAAAATTATCTGAAAGAATTTGTGAATAATTGTTATTATTCATGCACAACTGCTACTTTACAATCTGCAATATAATTTGTTCTTTTTCTGTCTAATAAATATTTGCAGTCACCATGATCGCACAAACCTCAGTCCAGGATTGAGATCCAGTTTTTCTGTAAAGTGAAGCACTGCTGCAAGTCTCTTCCACATTAACATAGAAACTGATTCAGTACAAATTCAACATTCCAAGTACCATTAGGCTAAATGTATTTGTGGCTTTTAAAGTTCCTAAATATGCTGAGATGGTGCAGGATTTTTAAAAACTTGATCAATGTCAACTCAAGAGTTTTAAATGAAGGATGCTCCTATATGGTGCCGTCTTTACCATTAATATAAAATCATTTAAAATATAAAATCATTTAAATAACTTCTGGGTCATGACAATAAAACCAACTCATCAACACACACGAGACAGTTTGCCATGGAAAGTGCTTTTTACTACAGTTACTTTGTGGGCAGAGGCGACTTTTAAAGCCAGAAGTACTTTACCACAGTTCTACATCACCATGAGTCACATGATGAAGAATTACACCCCCACTGAAAGCCTGAGAAGACAGAGGTCTTGAGACACTCCAACTGCAAATTAAATCAAACTGGTGGCAAAAACAGAGTACTTTTACACAAGATGTAGCAGAGGGAATTTATCAGACAATTTATTTAGTTTCTACTAACTTCTCCAGATTTCATAAAGCTCAAAATTGTCTCAAAAACATGTTATGATACTACGTATATTCAGGACCCAGGATATATGCTGTATTAGATGTAACACACAGTAACAATGATTACTTTTGAAGAGAATTGGCTATTAAGGGTAAATAACTGATCAAAAGTTCTTAAAGTATAAAAATCTACTGTTTACAACAGTGGAAACATAAAACTAAAAAAAACTCAAACATTTTCCTTTTGAAAATCCCCTCTGTTAACAAAAACACAGTCATGAAATCAGAACTGAAACAGATTAGAGGAGGTGGGAAAGCCCTTTCTACTGCAGTGGATGTCGTCAGGTGGCAGGTTCTTAGTAGCTGCGTCCAAACAGAGTGTAAAACTGAGCCGGCTCCTTGCCACTGACGCACATCTGACCAGGCTGCAGCGTCTTCAGGGGAGAAAAGGGGATGCAGAGGCTCTTGGCCCCCATGGATGGTGCTCCAGGCTCCAAGTCCTGATCCCTGTAGGGAAAACAAATAACAAAACAGAACTTAGGGCTGCGCAATGTTAGAAAAACACAATATTACCATATTATTGTTAAGTATTGTGATGAAAGTATTGGTTGCAACAAATTCACACTTTTCATAAGTTGTCTGGCTTTTATTGCCTGGCAACACTAAACACATAGTTTACATCAGAACAAAACATCTAAACTATGTGTGTGATTTGAGAGAACAACTTTTCATTAAGTTTTATCAGCACTGATTCCTCAGAACTGCAAGAAAATGTGTCAAATAGGAACAGTCAATAAGTCAGCGGGGGGGAATTACTATTTCCAAACCAGTAATCAGAATATTAAGGTTTGTTCTAATGTTCATAAAACTTCATAACAATGTTAAAAATAATGTAATACTTACATTAATAAACAATGTAGATTATAAATGGTAGGTTATGCCGTTAATGTGTTACCAGTTTAAACACATTAATAAAACAGGTCAGAAAATATTGTCTTTGTTTTTATTTTTTTTAATAAAGTATTTACGAGTGTCTTTATTTTAAATTTTTTATATTAAAAAAGTATTTCTTTCAAGAAATAGTTTTTAAGTTCAACTTAAAATATCAGCAGATTCCTTCTGTTGACGTTAATGTTTATGTTAATGTCATTTTTATGTTGAGGCAGTGGGGGGGTGGGGGGGGGGGGGTTGGCAGCTACTGAATGTAACAAAGTAACTAAAAATTAACTATTAATGTAATACTACTACTAAAATCAAGTAATCAGTAAAGTAACCACATAATTTTTCAAATAATCAGTAAATTGATTCCTTTTTCTAGGTAACTGTGGCAACACTGGATGTATAACTGTATTCTGTATAAACAGTACTGTATTGTGATGTTGATTTTGCATACATTATTAAATTTTCAGTATATTGAGCTCCCTAAAAATATTTTATTGGTGAAATTTTACAGCTCAGAAAAGGGAAGCTGGAAGTTTGAATCATCTATTCTATATGGAAACATCAAAATCTAAAACTAAGTACAACAATATCTATTCTGATTGTAAATGGAGATTTAATACACACTTTTGCCAAATCCCCATCCCCATCAGCTTTGTTTTGCTTTAAGGGTTCTCAAACATCTCTTCAGTTTACAAACCTGGCTGTTGTTTTCTTGATCCAATCTTCGCATTCGATTCCTCCACAGAACGGGATCTGGACAATCTATTACGCAAAGCATACAGATTATTTTCTCTGATCAGGAAGGAAAACAAGTGTCTGAATCACAGAGGATGGGAACTCACTTTGCCCTGGTCCAAATCCTTCTGGAACTGTTCCAATGTGTCTGCAGCCACCATGTGACTCTGCAGGTCATCTGAAGCTCTAACAAACAATAGAGCATTTTAGACATATTTTATATTAATATTTTTTTTGTAGGATATTGTTAATGCAGTGCTGCCCCCAACTGGGTGAGATGCAACAAATGAAAAGAGTCAGTCAGCAATGCAGCTGACCTACAGTCATGAGCAAATTAAATTTCATTATGAATGTCAAAATCTTATCATTAAAATGCTATAGTGATGGACAGCTGATAGAGCCACTGCATGTAATGTTTTGATTCCAGATTTCTGCACATGTGCAGTGCATGCTGATCAACAAGTGCACAAATGATTTCCATCTGAACATTTACAACCACTGGAAAACCTTCCAGGGATTTCATACATAATAACTTACAAGTCAGTGGATGTTTGCAATTATTTCTTCTTGGCTCAGGACATGTAGCTACAGGAGATGGTATTTTACTCTAACAAACTAGGAGATTATACTGTCATCCCAGTTTCTGTTAGTTTCCATTCGATACGCTCTGGATGTTACAGATGTTATGTCAAGATGCATTCCCTATCAAAAACTGTCCCTACATGATGTGTTCCCCCTGCTAGAAAATACAAATATTAGAAGAATGAAACTTGCTAGACATGTGCCTCACATCTGTTGCAAGTATTTGACAAATGTGTTATTTTATTTTCCTATTAAATACAATTGTATTGTTGTGAAAGTATCAGTGTCATACTTCTTGAACAAGCTGTTCTGGATGTCCTCCAACATGGCGACCAGCCTCTTCTCCACCTCAGCCTCTGGAATCGTCGCCTTTGCACCAGAGTCTCTTCTCACTGCGACGCACTGCTTCTGCTGCATGTCTTTAGGACCCACTTCCAGACGAACAGGGACTCCCTGGATGAGAGGAAGAAGCAACAATAAATGATTTTCTACCCAAGTTAATGTATTAATTCAAAAGAGGGCAGTGGACATTAATGGATATGGGTAAACACTGTAGATGAGCCAGATTTAGAACACTGGGACAAAAAGACATTTAATCAGGATTATATCATCAGTGGGTCATCAGGACTCTGTGAGGAGAATTTGTCTGTTGTGATGTTATATTTCAATAGATTATTGAGCCGTTTGACCTGCTGTGATCACTGGAATGAAATGTGTGCTCTGATCAATAATCACAGCTGCATTCTTTGCTTGTTTATTTACATCACGCTGATGTTTACGTGCAGAAAACAGCTGACGGCTGCCAGCAGGATGTTTTTTATTGTGATGGAGTTTTACGAGTTAAAGCCATCAGTGTCTGCTCTGACACACCGAGCTCTGTGAAGGAAGAATTCATTTTATGATCATTTATTTATCTCATGTCACATCTGTTCAGTTACACTTTTAAAGGGATGTGTAAATAATTACAAAAGTGCAACTCTTGTAACTGAACTGTGTTTATGTCTGAATAATAAAAATTCAGATGTAATTGTGATTTTACAGAAACATAGTGTGACGTGTTTATTCATTAGGTAAACGTGATCTGATCACTGCAGATGGATTTTCATCCCAGGTGTGAACAGCTGTACTTAAAGCTGTGTTCTCATGAACTCATCAGCCAGAATGCGTGTTAATGTAGGTCTGAAAAAAGCTTCAACACTTAACAAAAGAATATGACTGACCTTCAGCTCCCAGTGGTTGAACTTCCATCCTGGAGAGTAGTTGTCTCTGAGGTCAGTCTTCACCCTAATGCCAGCATCCAGCAGCCTGCTCAGGTATTTGGAGCACTGGGCTAACACCGCATCCTTCTCCTGCTCTGGTAAAGACACAGTGATCCCACATGGGATGATGACAACCTGTGGGGGAAGAAAAAGAGAAATTATATATATATGTAGTTTGTAATTAATATTTCAACCAATTAAAACAGATTTATTCTGTTTAATGAGAGCATCTAAAAAGTCCCTGAGCTACTGACGGTGCAGTCCGTCTACCTGCAGACAGGCCACCCTGGGAGGGAGTACGAGTCCCATGTTGTCTCCGTGGACCATGGCGAGGACACCGATGGTCCTGGTTGTGATACCCCAGGAGTTCTGGAAAGCAAGCTGCTTCTCACCCGGCTTCTTGGGATCCTCAAACATGATTTCAAACATCTTGGAGAAGTTTTGACCCAGATGGTGGGAAGTGGCACCCTGTGAGGTTGAAGAGAAAACATTTATTACATCCTCAAAGAAAAACAATTTGTGTGTGTGTGTCTGTCATAATGCTATTTCAATCAGCTGAAAAGGTTAAATAAAATGATCTGAAGTGCAACAAAAAGGCAGGGGAAACTGGAACACACAAACTCTCAATTAGTAGTTTGAGATGAGGAAACCCCTAATATTTATATCTCTTTCATTCCCTGTGACAGAGGGAAGAAATATCCTAAGCTTCTACCTTTACACACTCGATTTTCATCCTGCCTACATCTGCAATATTTCCTCTTCAACTTGGACTAAAGTCTGGGCAATAGACAGCTTTTATGAAGTTCAGTCAGCTGCTCCTGCAGGTCAACAAGTCTGTTGGCATGGTTACTCATCAGAAAGCATTGAGATAAAACAGCATCCAAACTAGAAATTCTTCTAAAAACCACAATTTATCAAAGCAAAAAAATAAAATGAAGGAAAATACAAATAAAAACAAACATCAACTACATTAAATGACAACAACACAATAACAGGAAAAAAGACAAATGGATGAGAGGAACCTAGTGTATTACTTGAATGGCTCGACCGCTGGCAGAGATGAAGGCCTCCACTGTGGTCGTGTAATCTCCTCCAGCAAACTTCTCCTTCTCAGTCTTTCTTCCCTTCACCACGGGGATTGCCATCAGCTCTTCGTACACCCGAGCATACAGGTCCAGGATCTGCAGCACCTATCAAAGAGGACAACCATCACTAGTCTCAGAGCAGCTGAGTCACAGCTTTCCTCATCTTTACACAAGGTGGATGAAGACAGGCGTCTCAGCTATGTCACCTCCTCGGCAGCCTCCTCCTGTGTGGCGAACGCTGTGTGTCCCTCCTGCCACAGAAACTCGCGTGTCCTCAGGAAGGGCTGGGGGTGTTTGAACTCCCATCTCTAGAAGGAGGAAGTGTATAGGTCAAAAACAGAAAAGGAATCCATGTATCAGGAAACTTGGAATCAATATGTAAAGATGAGAGAGGAAAGAGGGCGGGTCCGTTTACTGACCACAACGTTACACCACTGGTTGAGTTTGATTGGCAGGTCTCTGTGGGACTGGACCCATTTAGCATAGGCAGGATACATTACTGGAGTCAACAAAACAAACAGATCAGTAAAAATCAGACAAGCTGCTTCATTCAGAACACGCTCCATATTTCAAAGTTGTTGAATGTTAAGTGCTTCTGCAGAGCTTGTATCTTTTGTTTTGTTTTCTGACCTGTCTCACTGGTGGGTCTGACAGCAATGGGCTCTGCCAGCTCGGTCTTTCCAGAGCGAGTTACCCAGGCAACCTGAAACATTGGAAACAATCATTAAAGACGGTTTCATTCACATTTTTCAGCTCTCCGGTTCTATACTGAGGTTTGACACACATTTGACTGTTTTATTCTTTCAGAATAGAAAATCAGTTTTCGTACATTAAACTCAAATGTGCAAAATCTTCTAACATTAAAACCTGCATATAGCTGATATAAAACAGCAGGGAGACATTAAACATTCAGCTCTGCATTTCCAATGTTTGTCATTTCTAATAATCTTCTTTGATTCTACACTCTATTTTTGTTGTGACTTAAAAAAAAAAAAAAAAAAAAACACAAAAATGGTCATCATTTACCTCAGGAGCAAAGTCTGCTATGTGGGATTTTTCCTTCTCCAGCGCAGCCTGAGAGACGAACATGGGAAAGTAGCAGTTCTCCACACCCAGTTTCCTAATTTCTTTGTCAAAAAATTCTTTGATAGCCTCCCAGATGGAGTAGGCCCAGGGCCGCAGCACATAGCAGCCGCTTACATCGTAGTACTCAATCATCTCTGATTTAGTGATGACCTGAAAATAGACAAAAATACTTCAGAAAAGCTGTACTTCTACCTGAACACAGAGGAAGGCATCAGGAGGAGTGAAGAAGACTCACCTGAGAGTACCAGTCAGCGAGGTTCTCCTCTTTCTTAGCCTCCAAACCCAACCTGGCAGGAGACACACAGGTCAGTCAGTTTATTAAAAACTGATTATGTCAAGCATTAATTCAGGACAGCTATAAGATTTAGCTTTAATGGTGCAGGATTTTAATTTAAGCACCACTTTTAATTTTTATAGCTGCCTTTTGGTCCAACTTAAAGCAGAAATGAAGCGCACGCGCGCACACGCACACACACACACACACACACACACACACACACACACACACACACACACACACACACACACACACACACACACACACACACACACACACACACACACACACACACACACACACACACACACACACACACACACACACACACACACACACACACACACACACACACTTCAGCAGGTATGCCAGTTCGTGGCTGATAAAGTTGTCCACTTTACAGATTAAAAAACAAGATGCAGGGTTAAAGATGCAACTGAATTTAAAAGCAAATGTTTATGCAGCAAACCAACCAAATGATGATAATCTGTTTGGGGCAAATTATTGTTCAAATGTATGTGTGAGGAACAAAAGTTATTTTCTGTACTTTTTACATATTTTATCAGAATCGTCACATAAAAAAAACATTAGGTTACTTGTGTAACCCCAGTTCTCTGAGCAGCATTTATTTCATGTCTCACAATGAGTAAGCCCTCAGCGTGACCTCATCAGAGACTCTAAAAAATCAACTGATGGTTTTTAATTTTAATGTCTACCTTTTTAAGAGTATGGATGTGTGTATTTTTTACTTTTTTTATGCGACTCTGAGCCTGTCAAAATGAGAATTTCTGTTACCTCTGGGAACAGACAAAGTTTATCTATTCTATTCTATTCTTCTATAAACGGTGTCAGCCAGGATTGGCTGGAAATTAGCTGGTCAGTGTCGAGAAGGGGAAGACCTTCTCTCAGAAACATTGTGAAAGACTGGAATGAGGCACCCAACTGAGTTTACAGTCTTTGGACAGTTCAGCTAGGCTCTGGCTGAACAGACGGCACAAAGTGATGGAAACTTCTGCTTGTGGACAAGAGATTTTTGAATAAACTGTCAGTTCAGTGCTGGTCTAGGGGGCGGGTCTTGCCCTCCTCAGCACTCACAAACTAGTTGTCCATCCAATCTTGGCAGGCATTGTGTTAAAGGAGATTCTGATGAGGTCACGCAAAGAGTGTTCCCATTGCGAGAAACAAAATTATGCTATGAAACAATCCTTAATTTACAGTTCCCACTCCTGATGTCTCTGTGAGGCTGTCAACATGCTCAAAATTACAATACTAACACACTTATGCTAGGCAGGCAAAATGTGTGGTAACAATCAAGACCTTAGTGTTAGCATGTTAGCCAATGTGTTAGCATGCTAACATTTAATTAGAAGATAACAGAAAGCTCAGAGATTGGTGGATAAACAACTTGGACTGTCATTCAGTTATGTCAAGCTCCAAGTCAAATTTTGATCTGCTGGAGGTGCAACAGGAAAGGCCTGCTGAGCCACCTCAGCAAGCGTTCCATAATAATTACAGTCATTAAAAAAACGTTTACAGTTATCAGGTGAAAACCAAAATCTAAGGGGTTGTTCACTTGAGGATCATCAGTGACTTTGGCTCCAAATATATTTCAGAATGAACCAACCAGAGTTACAATGTCATCTTTGAGCCAAGACTGAGAAAAATACACACAATTAGTAAAGTCGCGTGACCAAACAGCCTGCAGCTTTGAGACTGAAAGCAAGCCACAAGCACAAATAATGCTTCAGACTCACCACTTTGAAAACAAACTCCCTCTTCAGTCATTAAGCCACAGCAACACTTCCAAATAAATGATCCATCTTCTGTGTCAACATTCTCAGAAAAACACTGTCTGTGTTTCAGCGCAGCTCCACAAGAATTCACTCAAACAAAAGGTACTGCACATCTGTTCAAACCAGCACTACTACTGCCAAACTCTGACGAGGAAACTCCTGCTAAACTACAACATTTACTACATGTAAACTCTATGGACAAAAGTGGATAATTGTGGTGACTGCTAGTAAACATGTTAGCCATTCAACACCATTTAAGGGCTTTTTACTAAAGCAGTGTGTTTAGAAGTAAAGTCTCAGAAAGTGACTCAGTGCAGGGGCTTTTTATTGTTTAGACAGTGTGATGAACTGCAATGTGACCATCATCTGCAGCACATTTATTTATGTTTTCAGTTAAAAAGATTTTTGCTCTCAGCTAAAGTCAAAGATCCATATCAGATTTCTAGAGGATGCAACGAGATGAATTTATGCTCATAATGCAAAAAGTGAAATAACATTTTGTTCCTCACTATTTTTATATGATCCATCAATTTTGTCCTAAAGTCAAATAGGAAATCTTCAGAACTTTTTGTTTAAAACACGTTAGCTGATGATAGAAAGCTAAGACAGCTTAGATGTACTTCTTCCATCAGTCTTTAGTTTCTCACCGGGTTTGTTTTTTGGGACCTTGACCTTCCCCTGAGCCTCCTGCTCCACCAGATGCCTCCTTGCCTTGACCTGCTTTGTCTGCTTTGTCTCCTTTACCCTTCTTCCCTCCTCCACCTCCTCCCTGTTTCTCAGACTTGTTCTCCCTCTCCTTGCGGTTTTTGTCTTCTCCTCCGGTGGCTCCAGCAGCAGCCACTGGTTTGTAGTCTTCTCCAGTGAGAGACTTGTACTTGCTCTTCAGGTCCAGAAGAGACTTTACAGCCTCGTCTACCTGCTCCTGAAAAACAACAGTAATGTTTTTGTCCCTCTGCATTCATTTATTTTGAAATTTCATTCTGAAACAGCTTTGAGACATGCACGCTGAGTTTTTACAGAATTAATTGTAACGGGGTCCATGTATGAACACCACCTTTCACCTGTGCTGCAGGGTAATAGGTCCCTTACCTTAGCGGCCTTCTCAGCCTTCAGCTTTCTCACTAGCTCCCCCTGCTGGGCCACCTGAGAGAAAAGTTCCTGAGCCTGTGGAGGACTGGACTGGGTGGGGGAAGTGCTGGCCTGAGTCTGTGCAGGGCCAGCTGGAGCCTGTGAACCAGGTTTATATTCCTGGCCAGTTTGCTGTTTGTAGTCTGCCTTTAGCGCCAACAGCTGCTTCACTGCAGCATCTATCTGATCCTGACAAACAGAGAAACATTTAGTCAAAGTGGCACAAGCAGGTGAATAACTAAATGGGGAAAACTCACTTTAGGGGCTTTTTCAGACTTCAACTTCCTGACCACCTCTCCTTGTTCAGAAACCTTCTCATAGAGGCCAGAGGCAGCAGGGGTGGGGTTGGGTTTGTTCTGCACTGGGGTAGAGGTCTTCTGAGCCGGGGATGCTCCAGGTTTGTACTCCTGACCTGTGACCTGCTTGTATTCTGCTTTGAGAGCCAGAAGCTCTTTCACAGCTGCATCAATTTGGTCCTGAAGAAACACAAACAAGAAAACTGTTAACTTTATTTAATTATGTTTCTATAATTATAATAACAGCTGAAGAACTTTGTGATGGCACTTTACGGATATCAAAACAAATGTCAGGACAGTTCAGGTTTGACAAAACAAATCATCAATTTTCAAAATGTTAAAGCAAATGAGTTTACATGCTGCTCAGATAAAGTCAGAAAAAAATAAACATCGTTCTTTGTTACAGGCGATATCGAGTCTTGATTCTGATTTTCAGATTTCCTGAAAATAGGTTCCTGTTATGAATGATGAATCCACTCATGATTTGGTCCTAAAAGCTGTGATGGGACAGTTGATTTTTTTTCCAGCTGAATAACGCGTTGTTAAAGCATGCTTTTATCCGTCTGTGAGCAAATTGTTTTCTGTATCCGAATACCTTCTGGGCTTTTTCAGACTTTAGTTTCCTGACAACCTCTCCTTGTTCAGCAACCTTCTCATAGAGGCCAGGGGTAGCAGGGGTGGTGGGAGCAGCAGGGGTGGGGTTGGGTTTGTTCTGGACTGGGGTAGGGGTCTTCTGAGCTGGGGCTGCTCCAGGTTTGTACTCCTGACCTGTGACCTGCTTAAATTCTGCTTTGAGGGCAAGCAGCTGTTTCACAGCTGCATCAATCTGGTCCTGAAGACACACAAACAAGAAAACTCTTAAATTTGCTTAACGATACTTCTGTATTTACATAAGCAGCTGAGGAACTTTATAATGGAACTTCACAAGCAGTTGGCCTCTGATGTGGTACTGGGTTGTGATCCAAATTTCTAGATTTACAGTTAAATAGGCATGTGCAGGAATTCAATTTTGTATTTCAATTTCAAAATTTTTTTTTCACATCTTCTAAATGACACACTTCCACTGCCCTTAAAGGCTGAACTCGCCTGCATTTTGTGGAGGTGTTTTAACAAGTCAACACATTAATGAAGGCACGCTGGTGGTATATCACACGTAACAAAAAGTTTCCATTATTTTTAATTATGATCCCCACATACACTGCAGTGTAGCGTCCAACAATATTTGTTTGTACGGTTCTATTTTCAATTGTTGAAACTCCTGAAATAACACTTGTATACTCCCTGCTTTGACATCCAGGCTCACATAGCAGCTTTCCCCCATCTTAACAAATCATGTACAGACAGCAGATGAAGATTTGCTCAAACCTAAACAGATCAAATCGGTCACCTACTAAAATATAGATAGCAACAGTCTCCTAAAAGTGTGCTCTCTGGATAATTTAAGCTGTACCTAATCAGAAAACATCTGCTATAAAAAGAAAAAATGCACAACTATATAAAGATGGGAAAACGATTAAGTGTACACATCTTTTCCGTAGTCAACCAGCCCTACAGTAACATCAGTTTCTGTGATTAACAATGAATCCACTCGTGATTTGGCCCTTAAAGCTGTGATTGAACAGCTGATTTATTTTTTGCACATTCTTAAAGCATGCTTATATCCATCAGTAAGCACATCATTTGTTTTTGTATCTGAATACCTTGGGGGCTTTTTCAGACTTCAGTTTCCTCACAACTTCTCCCTGATGTGCGACCCTCTCATACAGTCCAGAAGAAGAAGAGGTGGACGAGGAGGGGGTCACCGTGGTAGGAGCTGAGGGAGTGAGCGTGACCATGCCTGGTTTGTAATCCTGACCTGTCAGCTTTTTAAATTCCGCCTTGAGAGCGAGGAGCTGCTTCACCGCAGCATCAATCTGCTCCTGGTTCCAGTAAAAATGATTTTACAGTTGTGGATTGATCTTGACAGTTAAACTGGACTGTCATGCAAAATGGAATGGGGTGATGAATGGATGCTGGACAATTCATGCGAGACACCAGCAGGATGCAAGACAAGTGGCTTTTCACGCAAGAATGGACAAGAATGAGGAAAATGAGTGGACAAATCTGTATTAATCCTATGGACAAATACTGGATCCAGAATGTGATTTGTGATTACAAAAACAGGTGTTCAGTCATGAGCATGGATTTTTTTAAAATGCCTCGTACCTTAGGCGCCTGCTCTGCTTTCAGCTTCCTGACCAGCTCACCCTGATGAGTAACACGAGTGTATGGACAAGAGGCGGAGTCTGATGATGGAGCTGGTGTTGATGGTGCAGAGGCGGGAGGAGCCATGCCTGGTTTGTAATCTACACCTGTCTGCTGCTTAAACTGAACCTGCAGAATTTAAAAAACAGAAATAAAAGGTTAGTTAATAAAATATTGCCACACATCTACCTAAATCAATCTGGTTTCTTTAGCTGAAGCTGGGATACCTTCAGGGAAAGCAGCTGCTGAACGGCTTTATCCACTTCCTCTTTCGGAGCTTTGGCTGCCTTCAGGTTGCGAACAGCTTCTCCTTGTGCTACAATGCTTGCAAACAGGTCAGTTGCTGAGTTTGTGGCTGAAACAGGAGCTGGGGCTGGAGCAGAGGCTGTGGGAGCTTTGGTGGCAGTAACAGACTAAAAACATGAAGAAAAGTAAGAAACTGATTTGAAGCACAGTTCAACCAGCCATCGTGCTTCATTCACACCTCATGGTTAAATGTGACACCTGAAGCATCCAGTCTGACCACTTATAATCAGATTCAAGTTTACCTCTTTAAGTTAGCTCTTAAAATATCAGTTATTCTTAAGGACATGTCAGGTGGTCATGTAAATGTTGAAAAAATGATGCAGTTTGGCACCAGGTTACAGACTGTGACCTAACAGTATGGATTTTTTTCAGTGAACTCCCACATCCTTTTTATAAAGGAAACATATTTGTTGGAGTTCTAAGTTTCCATAAGAAAAGACTTAGAGCATTTTAGCTGATGAGGAACTCATCTGCTTTTAACCTGATTCATTATTTAGTGTCAACAAATATTTTCAGAATAACACTGACAAGTTTAGGATTGTTAAACTTTTCTTCAGGCAGGAGATAACCTTCACAACATTTATGGTCAGAATTTCTAGACACAGCCGTGGTGTGGCTGGAGGGTGTTGAGTTTGATGGCATGCGAATCTCGTCTCTGCTTTTTGCAGATGATGTGGTCCTCCTAGCTTCATCAAGCTACGACCTTCAGCTCTCGCTGGGGGAGGTTCGCAGCACCTCAAAATAAATTATCAGAAAACATACATGCAGGGGTGGGGTGGGGGGGTGCATGCTGGTGCTGCAGTGTGTGTCCACCACCGCGTGAGTGATCCTTTGCATCACATTTAACTGAGGTTTGGTGGCGTGACTGCTATTGTTGTAACTCATTCAATGCCCCGTGCATTGCTGGATCAACGTGTTGGGCACCTCTGCGCTAGAGGAAGCACATCTCCAGGCTGTCCTGGGAATGCCTTGGGGTCCAACCAGAAGAGCTGGTGGTGGTGGCCGGGGAGAGGAGAATCTGGGATTCTCTACTCGGGCTGCTACCCCCGCAACGCAGATCCATATATGCAGAAGAAAGTGAGGTGAAGTGAGGTGAGGCAAGCTGTCTTGAGGTGAACAGTACAAGCTTGACTTATATATAAGCAAGTTTTGATGACGCTGCGTGTAGCTCAGTTGGTAGAGTGGCCATTCTGGTAACTGGAGGGTCGCCGGTTCGACCCCCAGCTCCAGCTGGGTTACATTGTCGTTGTGTCCTTGGGCAAGACACTTCACCCAGCTTGCCTGTTGGTGGTGGTGAGGAGGGCCCATAGGCACCAGATTGTTTGCGGTGACTCCAGCCTCTGACAGTCTGCCCCAGGGCAGCTGTGGCTAAAAGTGAAGCTAACTGCCATCAGCGTGTGAATGTGTCTAATGTAGTGTGAAGCGCTTTGGGAGTTCTAGGACTTAGAAAGCACTATACAAGTACACGCCATTAACCGTTTACCAGGACCTGCATATAAATAAACTTGAGAATAAAGAGAGATGATCATTTGTTATAAAATATTTGTATATTTTTTCTTTCTCCTCATAGAAAAACTCACATTGTTGTTGGAGGCCTGGCTCTTGCTCTTATCCTTGGATCCAGCTGTTGGCATTTCCTTTGTGTGACCATCAGGAATATAAATCAAGACACAAGGACTCTCCTTACAGCTATTGGGGCTGCAGAGGAAAACACAACAAAGAATATACAGTGGGATATTTGAAACAAAGTGCAGAGAAGTCAGTGCATGCTTTTTCTTTTACCTGACTGGCTCGTAGGGCTGGTCACAGATGTAGAAGCCACGCCTCTGGAGCTGAATGATGTCACCTTTCTTCAGGTTCTTCAGACACGGATCACCGAGCATCTTCTCCTCCAACTGAGGGCAAGACAATTGCAACAGGAAATAAGAAAAAAAACAGGAAGGAGGGCCTAAAACAAAACTGTTGAGCTCGATTCAAAATGAATGCATTCAGTGGAATATTACTAAATGCAAGCGCACTTGTGGTCACTTAGCTAAAAAAAAAAAAGAAAAATGCACCTGAAATAAAAAGGAGAATTCTGTCTGCAATTATGTTTTGTGATCATTTATTTTGAATCAAAAATAGTTTTGGGGGGCTCGATCAGGATGCACAAGGTATAGTCAAGATTCACAAAACTTTAGAAAAGCGTGATTTACAAACATTTTTCTCCTAGAACGCACACACAAATCATGATGCTCACCTTGCTGTTCTTATTTATGAACTCTTTGAAGTCGTCATCTTTGGTGATAACAGCTTTAGAGATGAGTGGCTGGTAGTTGATGCAGATGGTGGGCAGCAGAGGGGCACTGTCTGTCTCAGTCAGCCATGTGATCTTTGTTGTTTTCTTGAAGTCTTTGTTGTCCAGGTCCAGGCGAGCCTCCATAGATGTGACCTTACCATCAGCCCCTCTGAGCAGACAGAAAACGGGTGAGAACATGAAGACTGGAAGAACGTAGCATGAACTTTAACAAGATGAGCTGATTCAACATACTTGTTAATCTTGGTGATGATGAGGTTACCCCAGTTGATAAAAGTGACCACCTCTCCCTCTGTGAAAGTCTCAGCATCTGCTCCTTCAACCAGAATTCTGGGTCCGTACCACACCTCCTTCATGCCAACCTCAACATTCTGGACACAAACAGCAGTGACACTGGTGTTCTGCTACACACACACACACACACACTTGGGCTGACACGAGAAGCGATTGTTACTGTAAATATTGACAGCTTTTAAATGTATTCTTATTTGTGGTGGGACTTAATTTAAAAAATTGTATCAATTGAATTACAGGCTTTGTAATTAATTAATCACAAATAATTGCATTTTAAACTAACAAGGAAATGTGCCCCCAAAAGCATTTATATATATATATATATATATATATATATATATATATATATATATATATATATATATATATATATATATATATATATATATATATATATATATATATATATATATATATATATATATATATTAGTGGGGGAAAGAATCAAATAATAGACATTGACTTTAATTTTACAAACTTAAGCTCCTTTAATTTCTGGAAAAATGTATTTAAACTGCATGTCAGTTCAAAACAGTAGAAAAACAAATAAATATTCCAGCTTAAAATTGGACAGACCTAAAAGTACAGAACTTTATTATTTTATTTATTCATTTTAAGTACATTTTCAGAAGGGTATTGTTTTAAGTAATAATAAAAGATTTGCTCCATGTGGAAACACCCTGAGTATTTTTTTGCCCCAGTCTGGTTTGCTTCCTTTGTATGGCTGTGTTCAAACTGGCCCACTGTCTTGAGACACTTCTGCCTCGTTTCCATTCCGGGGTCCAGGACAGGTCGTGTCCTTATTTTGTCTGTCCCCATTGTAAAACCAGCCCACACAATCGAAACAAATGGCGAGGATGGGGCGGGAATAAATCTGAAGGATAGACCGTCCAATTTCACAGCCGCAGAAGAACCAAGCTTACTGCGACCGGGTAGATAGGCTGAATCCTCCTAAGGATGCAGCCACTGCTGTGCTGAGCTCAGAGTCATCGGCGTACTAGGAGCACTGACAAGCAGTGTTGGTAATAACGCCGTTTATTTTATCAGTAACGGACTAATCTAACAAATTACCGTTTTTGTCAAGAGAACGCCGTTACCGTTACTGAGCGTTAAATGCGGTGCATAACTTTTGTAATGTTCTCTCCAATAATGAGTCCGTAGGTTCAGTCCTCATAGCTTTATTTATAACAATAAGGGCTACTGTCGGCCATAGTCGCACCAAAAACAGTCCAAAACAGTTAAAAACAACCAAATATTGTTTTTATAAATAAAGAAATAGAAGTGACTCAATACTTTTGAACAGAGGGCAGGGATTTTAACACTGAAGTATTCAAATTTGCTCAGCAGTTCTTGCCAGGTAGATGTGTGGAGCATAAAAGTAGCCGAGTAACATTAACATTTCAGTTTGAGAAAAAAATAATAAAATCTGGCACCAAACAACACTTACCTTAGGATGTTTGGCCACTTCCTTCATCTCCTCAGCAGCCTCTGGGACAGAAACTGGAACCATGTAGGAGCTGGACAGAGCAGTGTACCTGGGAGCTACTGGGTCAATAACCTAACACACACAGAGAGACACACAGATCCATTAGAAATATAGAAGAACAGGCCTTAATTTAAAAAATTCTCACATACATTTTAATATGAAAAGACAAAGCAGGAAATGATGGAAATTAAAAGTTTATTTGAAAATAAACTCAAAGAAAAACCTTTTCAAATGATAGCTCATTTTCAAAAGTGACAAAGAATGTGAGCAACACAAGAGGAAGGAGAAGCTAATCTGATGAGTCAGCCATGTTTATTTGCAGGTCAGGGGCACAAGCTTTTATTCATTTGCTAATTCAGTCACCTTCCACTTCCACTATTTTACCAGCCAGCCTGAGCACTAATGGTGGCTAAATGATTGACAGAAAAACACTAAACACAATGAGTATATAAAAATCCAGCTGTGAAGATGCTGTACGCAGCACAGGAAAGTCTTCATATTACAACACAGTCTCAAGTATGTGTGTGTGTGTGTGTGTGTGCGTGCGTGTGCCTTAAGGCATACATTAGAGACCATAATTTTTATTTTATTTTAAATGTTTTAAATCAGATGTGAGTGATGTATCAAGTACATTCCAATCACAACCATCCAGTCTAACTTTCACAGTTTCCCCATCTAAATAACACTTTTCAGTATTAGTCCACTCGCACCAGTCAGCTAACCCCATCCTTCATCCAAAGTGTTTATATGTCAGCAAAAAACAACAAGCATTCAGCAACTAAAATTAATATATGTAATATAGAAAATATAAATCTATTACTGGAATTTTTTTATTTTTGGTCTATAAGATCTTGTGCAAGAGTGTTTTAACCCACTTTCAATTCACAGAACTGCTATATGGACATGGGGGAAAACAGTATTAGAAATTAGAGTCTCGTCTAATACACAAAATGAAAACTTTTAATAATTTCCCCCCTCCAGTGTCCCCTTTGGTCTTATGAGCTCACATAATAAAAATGCTTTTAAAATGTTCTCTTCCCGTATCACCTTAGGAGCTAAGAGCATCGATAGCAAAACAAAAGAAGAATGGATTTTGGTTTGGTCAAGTTCAACACTCAGGTGGTTGCTGTAGCTGTACAGCTGAGGCATTGGTGGAGATGTAGCAAGAAATGCTGAGTAACAGACAAATGGTCACACTTGGCTTTCATTTCAATTAGCAAGGAATTATTATTAATAATAAAAATCAGATAACCGACTTAATTTTTTTTAAATTACACTCAAATAGTAAAGTGATGGTACAATTAACATATTACCTGTTGTAGATAGCTCTATGAACAACCTCAGTTTAAAGAAACCTGGTAACTGACTGGACATTCAAATGGGATCAGTTACTAAATGTTTCTGCCTTCTTAAAACAACTCATCACAAAAATCTTCTGGTAGTTCATGCAAATGTTTTATACATTTGAACCACCCTAAATAGATGGTTATTTAATATAACATTAAAATGGAGTACCATAAAATTGTCCAACATCAGTCCTATTTACGACGAGACCAAATCAACACATTTTCCAACCACCAGACATTAAAGTGTATAGATACCAACTAATGAAACTTAATTTTCTACTTGACTGAAACAATGACAGAGAACACTACTATAAGAGCAGAGAAGATCTGCTATGGAAGCCTGTGTGTCCAAACGGGAAGTCAGGACAAAAATGTGTTTGTTACTTTTTCCAAACATTGATGCTTGGAAGTGGAACCATATGGAAAAATATTGCTGCACCACAGAGTGAGGATCTTATTAGAAAACAATGGTGACATTTATCTTCATATTTCTCCACTAGTGTGTTTCTTGCATTGACTTTTTAAAACACCACAAAATAGACAAGATTAGCTTTCAGAAGGGGAGGAAGTGCATGTGATAGATAACTAACCCACATGGACCAAATCCATTTCTAAATTCCTAAAATGGAAAGTGAAAAACTGTCTAATGTTCACAAGAATGGCAATATGAGAAAACATGAGACATAACACAATAAAAGATAGCTTCTTAAAATTTCACATAAAAGGACGAAGGTTAGAAACAGAATGGGAGGAAGATGAGAAGAAATCCAGGTTGATCAAAATAAAAGTAAAACTATTTGTGATCATTTCAAATCATGTGAAAACCTGCTGTTTTTGTTTTTCATCCTCACTTGCAAAAGTTTGAAACAAAACCATAAATTCAAATACCAAATTTATGCAATAGAATCTGACTCAAAATACAAACTTCTGCAAAAAATACACGCATTAATCACATTAAGTTCTGAACATATTTGTCTTTTGATTCCTGTTTCTTTCTAAACATTTGTTCGGCTGGTAAAATACTGCAGGCTGTGGGTGGACCTTTGGGTAAATAAAGCGCATGACATAAGCAGGGTAGGTCAGAATGGGGAAGAGGAGGACGTGGCGGAGGAGTACCTTCAGACAGCTAACTGGCAGCTTGGAAATAGAAGAGTGAGATGCTGTTGAATGTCAGGTACAAGGAGGGAGGAACAGAGTGAGGAAAGAGGTAAAGACATTTACACAGAATGGACTTAAATTTCTCCTGGCCATGTGTTACACCTTTCTGCTGTTGTTTGCACTAGGTGTCCTTTACAGAAAAATCTCCAATTTCTCAGACTGAAAGCTTTTATGTTTCTTTAACAACATGACCAGCAAAATGGCAAAGTGAAACTATCTTAGATAAACCAAAGCAGCCCTTTTGCACACAAGAAATGAAGAAAGATGAAGCAGAAATGGAAAAAATGTAACAGGGTGAGGGAAAAACATTGATCAAGACTGATGACAAGACCAGAACTTTTCCTCACTTACAAACATGGATAAAATTGTTGGTGCTTTTTCATTAAAGAAAGGAAATAACCTAAAACTGACAAAATTAATAAAAATGACTGAAAATCAACCAATTTAATCAGGCAATGCTTTTGACTAAACAAAAAATCTAATGAAATGCGCCTGGACAATAACGACGGCATCAACCATGAAAACTAATTTGACAATAGGGACATGTTAAACTAAGATGTGTCCTCCTGAAATCATTATCTCATGTGTCTTTAGTCTGTAACCAGTCTGCCTGTTTAAAGGTGGAAGGTAGTCACAGTGCTGTTTGGTACCAGGGTGAGTACCATACTTAACATGGACCACAGACAGCTGAGGACAGAGTGTCTCAGGAGATTAGAAAGACAATTACTGACCAGTGTGTAAAGCTAAAGGCTAGATGACCATCTCAGTGACTAAAGCCTATGAGACCACCTCCAACCAGCTAAGGCCAGAGGACCATCTCCAACCAGCTAAAGGCTAGAAGAAGATGATGTTTCTCTGGATTAATCAAATTATGCCTTTTGAATAATATTAATTATTCAAAAGATTAGTCTAGTGTCTGTACTGTAGACAGCCTCTATGGATGTGAACATCAGAGGAGAATTTATGACAAACTGAAATGAAAGGATCATACAAAATGTCACCAAAGAGCTCAGAAAAATGTCCAAAATGATTAGAGGTAAACTTAAAGTTCAAGGTTCATCAGTGTCAGATCACACCATTTCTTGCTTTTTACTGAGGAGGACACAATTATTTTAAAAAAAGACTAGAATTTGGCCAAATGCTTGTTGACAAGCCACACATCTTCTGACAGAGCATTCTTTGGACTGATGAGACAAAACTAGAGTTTTTGGCAAATCCCATCAGCTCTACATTTACAGACACACATGAACACTGGAGCAGAATGTGCTGCTCAGTGTCAGAGAGCTTGGTCACAGTTGCAGGTCATGAGTTCTCCAAGAGGCTAATGAGCCAAAACACATAAAACACCTAAGAATGGACCAGAACTGAACACTGGACTACTCTGAAGTGGCCTTCTTTGAACCCTGATCTAAATTCTGTTAAACATCTGTGGAAGGAGCTGAAACATCTGGAGAAGAAACCCTTCAGACCTAAGACGGTTGGAGCAGTTTGGTCAGGAGGAGTGGGTCAGAATACCTGTGAACAGGTGTAGAAGTTTCACTGAAAGTCACAGAAATCACTTGATTGCAGTGATTGTCTAAAATAGTCGAGCAAAAAAAAAATGTATGTTAAGTGTTTCATTGCTTTAATCCAGGACAGTTTCATTAGTTTGTTTTATTGTTCTGTTGAACCACAATTTAAAAGCAATGTTAGATTTACGTAATTTTTTTAATTTAGTTTTGTCAGTTTTGAGTTATTTTGGAGACCACGTGGGGTTTCCCCCCTTCTTTAACAGAAATACATTGGATTTCAGATTTAAATGTCCTGTTCCAAATCCAAACCCCAGCCAAAAAGCAGCTAACATCCACTGGCTCATTTTACAGACAAAATGCAAAAACAAAAAGGCCTTTGATATGGAAAAACAATTGATTTCAATGAAACTGCCATCAGAAGTGCATTTCTTCACAATAATTACAACATGTAAAGCATATCAATTATGGACATTAGTGTGTGACCATAACTTTATTTCTCTTTTTAAAATTTGTCTTTTTTATTGCTCCATTGATGGCACCTCAAATTTCATTGTACAATGTGACAATGAAAAAATAATAAATACATTACATTCTATTGTAATCTATTCTATTTTATTCTAGCATTGGTAGCGTTCCCTCAGTTTCTATTGAAGATGTGAATTTTAACACAGCTTTCCAGTTACTCAGTAATGTTTTAAAGAATAACATCACATACTTCAAATATATGCTATTTTCTTAGTATTTGCAACATTTTGCAGATGGTCATTAGTATCCTGCTGAGTCTAACAGCCTATAGACCAGTTTGAATAAAACTGAACCCGCAACCTAATTTGACATATTTCCCTGCTAGTTTCATAGCTTTAACTCAACTGTGGGAATAAGTAGAGAGGAAAATCAGAGAGGAAGCAACACTGGTGTTCAGACGGTCCAACAAACTGGTGAACACAAACAAATGCATAACATGAATTTAATTTTCAGGTGTGTCTAGTGTTAATAAGAGGGTTGACGAAGAGGTAGAAGAGGAAGAAGAGGGAAAGAGATGGCAAATAAAAGCATAGAAAAACTAAAGTTAAAAAGGGAGAAGTCATGCTGGCAGTGGAGCCAATGAAATGTTTAAAAAATACAGGCTTCAGCCTGTCAGCTCCTCTAATGCTCTAATGTTTCTGGGTATATCCGAGAAACAAATGTTCTCCTGTAGGCTATAAAACAGGTTTTTCAAAAGGTTGGCAGTTGTTGCTCAAAAAGAAAAAAAACAAACAAGTTTTATGGGTTCGGTTTATCCACATCAATTCACCAACTAGGAGTTTAGAAAACAGTTGCTGAGGTTTACTTAAAATAATAATGACTACTGTCATTATGTCTGGTTAGAGCTAAGGATTCAAGTATTAGTTTTAAATTAATTCAGCATTTTTTTAAGGTTGGATCAAACTGGGGGACTGACAGACTGTAACCATGTCACTAACTTATAGCCATGCTAGCTCTGACAGAACCAAAGCTTTTAAAATCACATTAAATCAAAACTTAATGTATTTTATTTAGAAATGTATTACTCTAATGGCAGACTGCAAACCTAATAAATACATTTTCTGTATTTATTTGTACTGTTGCAGCAAAGCTGAATGAACTCAAGAAAAAATTAACTCAGGTTATGATCAAAATTATTATGTTAAAAACGGGACTGTACCTTCTTATTGAAGGCCCAGATCTTGTCCCACTCCATGTTCACCACAGACCTCGATCCTCCCTGAAATGAAACAAGTAAAAATAACCCAAAAACCCCTCTTTGTTCAGTAAATGGCACTCAAATTAGACTTCCAAGTCAGACTACAGTATTCTGGTAAGTACTATGAACATTTAAGAAAATGTGAAAATGGAAATCGATTCTAAATTATTACAATTTGAACAATATAAAATCACTTCAAGTAATATGTGGTCTGGTAAGCAGCACATTATATTCATGAGTGAAACAAACCTGAGCTGCTATGAACTGCTTTAGACCTTCTACAGTCATTCCTCTTCTCAAGACTCCTCTGACAGTAGGGAAGCGAGGATCATCCCTAGAAGACAAGATGGCATGAAGATCAGGGAGAAACATGTAGAAACAAAAAACACACTCAGAATAACCAAACTAAACTTACCACCCGTCAACAAATCCCTGATCAACAAACCAGGTGAGCTTTCTTTTTGAAAGCACAGTGTTGTTCAGATTGAGTCTGGCGTACTCCCAGATGTAGGGCTTCCTGAGACCCAGAGCATTGATTATCCAGTAGAACTGATCGTCACGGTCGTGGTACTCGGTGGTCCTAAGAGCATGTGTAACACCCTCCAAACTGTCCACGATGGGGCAGGCAAAGTCGTATGTCGGGTAGACTCTGGAAGAAGGAATGTAAACGTGAGCATGAGCTATATTTGACAGATATTTAAAGTTTTACTCTAATTAATATTTTATATTTCAGCCACTTTGAGGCTTCTTTTTACATAGTAAGTTACCATATTGTTGTTGCCATTCATTTCAAAAGTTGAAACTAAAATTTGGGAATGGTTCAAATCAGACTTTACCGTACTGCATTTGCAGGTCAGAAATGTTTATGTTTATGTATTTAGCAGACGCTTTTATCCAAAGCGACTTACAAATGATCCAGTACTGTTCTGTGCTCTGTGACCAGGCAAACCACCATTACAAAATCAAGCCAAAAAAAGTGTTTCTTTGCATTCTTCTTCCAAGTTCTTGTTAAGTTTTTGTTGGAACCTTGTTTGAATTGCGTAATTGAATTGTGCTTTTTGGATTTGTTGCTGTAACATATAATTTCCTGCAAGGGATAATTAAATTATCCATCCATCCTTCTTTACTAAATTACTAAAACACATCCATGACTGGATTGGATTTTGACATGGGGGATTCAGAGTCAGAATTCCAGCTTTGAGGGGCTTTCCAGCTTGTTTTTCCAACAACAAAACAAATGCAGCACAATTACTCTACATTCACACTGCAGAGCTCCATGCTCAGTTCACACTTTACAGTGTGGTTGTTCTCAATATAAATACGACCTCCCTCAGACTCCAGTGTGAAAAGTGTACCGCCCTGAAGTGATAAACATGACATCACATGCAGCATGCCGTGTTTACAGAAGAAAATATAGGTGGTACATGTCAGCATGTGTGCATCAGTTCTGAAGTTGTGCAATCAGACTCAACAAGATTATTACCCAGAAATAAAAGGAAGCTTGTTTTATCCACTATTTACATTGATCTTGCTGCTTCCCTCCTCCTCCAATGCAGAACTGTAACGTCTGTCACACGTCACTGATGTAAAAGAAGGATAAAATACGACACGACCATTCAGACTGAGGTCACTTGGGAAAGAAAAAAAAAATCCTCTTTAGGACTGCATATCAAAATGACTTGGGGGGGTGGAGGGATTTAAACTGTTTATACAGTCATGAGGAAAAAAATAAAATTGAAGAAAAAAATGACTTGGGTGACATTGGGGCAAGAGTCAAATTTGGGCCACTTCTGCCTGCAGTGTGAATGTAATGCAAGTCTCCACACAGATGAACTCCACCTTCACAACCTGAGACTGCAGCGGCATTAGTAGCCTGCTCTTTCAGAAAGACTAACTTTTGGGATTTCACATTTGGGGTTTAGTCAGTAATAATCCAGAAATTCTCCTGTTTCCATCTTTTGTTCAAGTTTTCTCAAACTTGAACTTTTGGGAAAAGAGATTTTTTTGCTAAAGTGTGATTTAACAACTTACTTGTAAGTGTCTCCGGTGCGAGGGTGGGGCGTGTTCTTGCAGCGATAGAGAGTGGGGTCTCTCATGCAGCCGTTGTTGGAGCTCATGTCCATCTTGGCTCTCATGCAGCAGGTCTGACCAAACTCTGTCCCAGCTTTCATCTCAGACCACATCTTCATGTTTTGCTCCACAGCTACAGGAAATGCAACAAGAATACTCATCAACATGCATGTTGTGGAGCTTCTGTTTTATCTGAAGAGCAAATGGCTCTGGGTTTGTACAAACTTACTGTTGTTTCTGCATTTAGACTCAACGCGCTGCTCTCTCTCCTGCTTCATCTGCTCAGGAGGGGTGTCATCGATGTAAGCTTTGCCCTCAGTAAGAAGCTTCTCTGCCAGTTGCATGATGATGGGAAAATGATCACTGGTATAGGTGAACTGGTCTGGATGGATATGGAGCATGGAGACATCTTCCAGGATCACCTGAGACAAAAATAAACATGTAGAACAAAAAGCTAACCTCTTAGGTATTTGTTTGATATTTTATGTGATCAGTGTAAACTTACAATGTTTTAAGAAGCATTTGTTCACTTACAGTTTACTTCTGTTTTGCTTTTCATTACTTAAATGTTTCAGATTAGCACACTTCAATATCAGACAAACACACCTGAGTAAAATTTTAATAGCAGTTTTTAAATTATGTTTTATAAGAACAAAGCTATCCAAACTAACCTGGTCCTATGTGAACAAGTAATTGACCCCTAAACTTAATAACTGCTTGTAACATTTTCAGCAGTAACAACTACGGTCATCTGTTCACAGAATATTTTCCCAAAAATTCCTCACTTTTTCCCCATATAGGACCAGGTTGATTAGGGTGGCTTTTTTTTTCTTACTAAATAACACAATTTTATAATTATTTTATTATCATCAATAAAATTGTGTTTACTAATTTGAAACTTTCAGGTGTGACAAAAAATGCAAAAACAATAAGAAATCTGTAAGAGAGTAAATGCTTTTACAGCACTGAATGCATTTTCCTTTTACTAATGAGCGTTTTCAGACATTAAGACTAATTCAAAGTGTTTTCATCTTCTAAGAAACCAGACCTTCTCAAAGTCCTCCTTCTCCTTCTCAGGGTTGGTATCATCAAAGCGCATGATGAGCTTGCCTTTAAATGTCACCTGGTAGTACTGATTGAGCAGGGCAGCTTTGGCGTGACCGATGTGCAGGTATCTGCTCACAGAGCGACAGCAACACTGTGTCAATTAGGAAATGTGCTTAACTCGGTTTAGAAGAACAGCATGTTTAAAACCTCAGCCTTACCCGCTGGCCTCGGGAGGAAATCGAACCACCACCTTGCCCATCTCAGCTCCTGGCAAATCCACAAACTTTCCAACATCCTGCTTCTTCTCATTTGACTGAAATACACACAAAAACGTTATGAAATTATTTTTCAACTTTTCTAAACTTGTTCCAACTGTTTACTGCCTCAGAAATTTAGGACACTGGTTACAATAAACAACTACATTTATATTATCACACTTGACTTTATAAAATCACTACACATGAATTAAACAAGTTCCTGACACTTTAAAAACAACTAAAGCATTCACCCTTTACTTTTTTAGTTTAATAAATGGTATAGTAAGTATTTATTGAGTATGTATAAGCTGATAAAACACCTACACTGGATTTGTTCCCTGGAGCTTTCTTACTGGTGTATTTGTTGCCCACAGCAGAGAAGGGAACCTGCGAGTTCAGGAAAGAGAACCAGCGACTGACGTGAGGAAAAGAAGTGCCCTGACTCGACCAATCACTGTGATCTGCAGAGAAACAAAATACACTGTTCTGTAGGGCTGTGACTTGCATGTACAACTGCACAAATTCCAACAGTGAAAACAATGTGAAAAACAAGAGCATCTCAGATGTGACCAACCTTTGAGAGCAGCCCAGACAGAGAGATCAGCCAGGGTGACGGCATGTCCAACCAGGAAGGTCCGAAGGGAGAGAGCTTTGTCCAGCTCACCCAGTGCCACTGTCAAGTTAGGCTGATCACACAGACGCCGGGCACTGAACTCCAGCCAGTGATCCACCTAAAGACACCATTTAAAAGTAAGGATTGGAGATCTAAAATCATTATAATATCTAAAGCATGCAAAAAAATACACACTTCAGTCTGCTCCATCAGGTTGGATCCATAAAGGCCTAGAGCAGGAGCAACCCGGGCCAGGTAGCGGCTGATGGAGTTAGCATCATTGAATTGGATGGAACTGATGGAAAGAAAGGGCACAAATAAAGTGTCTGAACGTAAACATGTTTTACAGAATTTCTCTGAAACGTCAGATAAAACAGGATGATTATGTCACCTACTCTGAGATGTGAAGCCTGTTGTCTTTGCCTTCCTCCACAGACACCTGAACAGTGCTTTTCACATGCTCTGCAGCCAAAAGCGCACCTGAAGGACCAAATGTTTGCATAATTTACCTCTTTAAGTACCGTACATAACTATATCTATACTTAATAAAAAATGTATCAGATATGAGTGGCTTGCATGTTTTACAAGCCATTATCCCAGGGGTCTGCTCTACTACCCTTCTGACCAAAAAACAACATTTTGTGTAGAGTTGCAAAATCTACTGGATAATAGAGTTATTAAAAAGTTTCATGCTTTAATCTATATAATGCATATACGTAGTGACATGCATATTGAAATTTTATTAGTTTTTATTATAACTATGAAATTGTATACATTGAAATCAAAATTTCTTGTAAATACCTAGTTATATCAGTTTTTCACATTTGCAGAAATTTAGACAACACAATGAAGTGAATAAACCATCAAAATGCAGCATAATGTCTTTTAAAAAAAACAAAGATACATCAGGCCTCTAATAATTTTTTTGTCTATATGTCCTCAACATGCTTTTTATAAAATTATTTGACATTTTTCTGTTAAACTACTTATGTGCTTGTATTTGTTATTAGTGTTACTCAGCTGTGGAAAATCCATGCACTTATCGCAAACGATTTGGACATGAAAACAGCTTAAACTATTCTTTCCTGTTTGTTTATATACATTCTTCAAGTTCATTAGATTTGTGGTCAAACCTGACCTATCTTCAATCCGGATGATCTGCTTTAGTGATGTTAATTTTTCAAAGTAAATGTTATTTTGTGTGTATGTTCGCCCAGCAAGGCATTCTGATTTCCAGTAGGAGCGAAGGTTTAAACAAAACAAAAAAAAGGAGTCCATAATAAGCACACTCCTCCTCCATGTCATCCACGTTTCAGTAGGCTTGCATCAGCCTGCTGTGATCGCTACGAACACCAGAGGGCGCTGTGGAACTACTGTTAAAGATAGTCATAAAATTTGCTTACTCAAACACTAGATGCAATGACAAATATTTGCTATGAAATAAAAAAATTTGTATGACAAGGCGTTGGCTAACATGAGTTTTCTATACGTAAAACAGTCAAGACGTACAAATACAGCCAAGAAGAAAAGTTCCGCGAACCAAGCTTACATTTACAGCACCGGTAGATATTGCGGATATTAATATGTAACTTTTAAGTGCAGACGCTTTATGTAATAAGACAAATGGCACAGAAGTCCCACAGTTGAAGTGAAACTATAATGCGGAATGGTTTTTATTTATAAAAGAGGAATTAGTGAGAAGCCACTTCTGTTGTGGTGAGTGCCACGACTGCACGTCGGCTAGCATACAGTTAAAAACTGCCACATAATATACGGAAGAAACGTGCAAGTCGAAACTAAAACAAACTTTAACCACTTTTCTTTTGAACATAATAATGCTGGGTCCGACAAATTATTATTTAGGGCGGCAGTAAACTCAATTATTCAGAATTAAAGTTAAAACCAAGGCATTTTTTGTATTTGTTTGGAAGTCACACCATGACGCTAAAGTGTCGAGCTGTCATTGGGGCGCGTGCATGCTCGCGAGTAAAACGATCACTTAAAGCAGCAGTAACTCACCTAGGGGCGGGTTGCTGGTGTTAATGGTTAGGTTAAGCGCCATACTGTTGGGTCCTTATTTCACGCAGCTTGTGGAATCGTTTTACTGTTGAAGAGTCCAGCGATGTGAACAGACATGAAACAGTTCCTGTAACAGCAGCCACTCCACAACCACCGAAGAGGAAAAGGACCTTCGTTTGTTTTTAATGATGGCTAACTAGCGTCATGGTTGGCAACACTGCCACCATGTGTACAGGAGGACGAACTTGCTCACACCAAATCTCGTATCAGTATTTTTATTCCTGTGTTTGCATGAACTTCGAATCAATTCCCAAATCTGTAGGAAGTAAAACATGTAAAATATGTGTTACATGTTTTATTTTGAATTAAATAAACTGTGGGGGGAAAAAATCAGCTGTAAACCCTTTGTTACGCAGGCAAATTTCACTGAAATGCAAAGTACCAAATACGTGTTAGATACAGAAAGTTGTATCATTTAAATATACTGTCACCTAAATAGATACACCTTGCTAGTACAAGTCTGGGGCCCCCTTTGCCTCCAGAACTGCATAAATATTCACGGAAATGTTATCATTTTGTTTGACACAAACAACTGATTGTGACTTATTACAGAATTTGGGGTTATATCTTGCCAAAAATAGCACCTTGTTAAATGTTACATGTAATTTGTGTAATTTATGCATGGAAAAATACACTGATGGAATGAAGTCTATGTTAAAATTTACTGTGACAATAAACAACCACCCTGACAGAATTGTGCCAACCCTTCTGCCACCATAAGAATACTCTTCTACACCCACCGTTGCTACAGCTGTAGAGTAAAGTAATATGGGGTTTACGAACTAGACTGCCACTATGTGTACAGGAGGACGAACTTGCTCACACCAAATCTCGTATCAGTATTTTTATTCCTGTGTTTTCATGAACTTCGAATCAATATTATTCACATTTTATTGGTCAATTTACTATTCATATAAGTTCTCGTTATTTTACATGCTACGCATTTTAATCCTCCAGTGTTTCCTCTGTGGAGCCCTCTGCCTTGGGACCAGTGGTCGGTCGGCGGTGGCAGCTCGGGCGCTCCCCAGGTAGTGCCCAGACAGTGGCGGGGGTTGACACCCTCCATCCCCGGGCGCCCTGGGTTGGTGTGTTGGCTGCTGACCTGGTTCTACAGCTGACGAGGCAAAGGGCCCACTTGATGGCGTGTTGCTCATTACTGGAGCCATCTGAGCTCAACATAGCATTTAATGTGTTTTTTTGTGTGTGTATGTGTGGGTGGGTGTGTGCCAGGGAATGGGTTGTGGACTGGGAGGGGAGAGTGTCATAATTGTTCTATGTGTGGGAAAGGGAGGGAATGTGGGTTGTATGGGTCATTTTAATCTGTCAAGCACTTTGTGTTGCTCACTCTGGCATGAAAGGTGCTATATAAATAAAGCTTGATTTGATTTAGACCGTCAGTTTTGCTTTGCAGACTTTAGATATCCACATACCGGTATATAGTCTGGCTTGCCAGGCTAGGGTTTACCTGCAGGCCCAATGAATCATCATTGTCTAATTTTTTTTACTGAATTTCTAAACAACACAACACACATGATGCTCTGACTTTTTCAGGTATAAACAATGGGTCTTCTTGTGTTAATTTCAATTTCAGATCTGCTGCAACACAGACCGCTGTAGAACCTGACCACAGCTAGTACAGCATAATAACTTTTTGAAAATAACTTTTATGAGTTACCTAAGCATTTAATTTCTGGGTTTAATAAAGTATTTTGATTAATTGATTTAAGATCAAATTCATTATTTTAACCTCCTGAGATCTGTGCTGTATGCATTTCTTTTTTATTTCTCTTAGTTCTATGGACTGATAGGCAAGGCCAGATTGTCCAATGGACATTATTTATATATTTATTTTTAAATCTTTATTATAATTCAAAATATTACAAAATGCTGTACACAACAAAATAACATTTAAAAAGGAATTTAAAAGTCACATTAAGTTGATTGATAATAGTTTTAACTGCTTTGTTGTTTTAAAGCATTTTAATTGTATGCTGTATATAGAATTCTTTGCAAAAATGAATTATGTTTGGTTTAGATTTAGACCACTTCTTTATACGAATGGGAAATTTTCCCAGCATGAGCAGAAGTTGTGTGAAGTGGCTGAATTCCTTTGTCATGTCCTTAATTGATCAATGTTACGACCTCCACTAGGTCTAGGAGAAAAAAAAGGAGGTCTAACAAGAAGTTAAAGGAGACTTGTGTAAGTTGTAAAACAAAAATGATATTTATTTTCATATAAATAGATTTACAACAAAGGAAGGAGCTATAAAACTATGGTTAAGAAACAAAACAAAAATAGCTCTAAGTTTATCAATATAAATAAGGATCTAAACTGAAAACACCAGAGGATAAGCCTCCGGGAAATAAAGCACTATGGCTATTAAACTAAAGATCGATATAATATACTAACTAAGGGAGAGTTTGTTTTTAAAACTAAGAAAGTTATTTAACTAAAGTTGTTTTTAAACTAAAAGGTTCACTAAACTAAAAACAGGCTTTTAACAGTCCTGAACAAAAGAACCTGAAACAACAAACCAAAATAAGCACCAACCTAAACTACTACTATTAAGGTCTAAATTAAACTAAGAGACCTACTTCTATACTCAATACTTTAAACTAGATAATCTCTAGAAGCCAATGCTCAGACAAACAGGGGAGAAGAGGCACGGATCCTTTCTCCCCAGATCTGAAGGTGAACAGCCTTTTTATCTGCTGCTCTTTGATGAGCTGCAGCTGATCAGGAGTGGGTGGGTCACTGTCAGCAGCAGCAGCAGCAGGAAAGAACAGCCCAAAGGTAGCAGCCACGATCATCCTCCAGAGGGATACAAAAACCCAGGGACGTAACAATCAATTTATGCTACTGAAACCCTCATTTCAGTCATGAATTTCCGGCAGGTGATATCAGTTTTCAACAATACATTCATTTTTTTTCCTGACATTTGTACATACTTTTTCTTACCTGTCATTATCAACACAATGAGACCGGCCCTGCAGGGAATCGAACCCCATCTCATTGCTGAGTACCATTACCAGAGCCTTTTGATGTTTTGTGTGACCTGAGGAGGTAAAGCAAATATGAGAAATAGAAGGATCTGTCTCCATATTACAGGTGGTCCTCTAGGTCTTTGAATCTCTCTTAGTCTGACCCCTCCCCTGAGGCCATGTTGCCATGGGAGACCCCAACAGGGGTTAGTAACCCAGACAACACAGCTTCAGGATCATGGTACGCAAACCCCTCCACCACGATAAGGTGGCGATTCTGCGGGGGGGGGGGATTTTTTTTTTTTTAACAACAAAATTTACTTTTTTGAGGTATTTTATTTATTTATGTAAAATGTATTCAAACTTTTTTAAAACTTTTTTGTTTTTTTAAATATTTTTTTGTGTTTTGTTTTTTTTACTTTTTTTTATTATTTTTATTTTTTCTATTTAAAAAAAATATTTTTGTATGTTATTTATTGTCTGTGAAAACAGTGAAGTCCAGCTGTCAGACTAAGATGAATTATTTCTGGATCTCCTAAAAAACTGGAAGAATCTCGTCATGAAAGATTTCTTCTTGGGTTTTTTAGTCAGTAAATAATCTAAATCCTCTTCTAAAGTTTTAATTTTGTCCATCAGCTTTTGTTCATTGGTCTTCTCCTTTTCCAGAGCGTCCGTGAGTTGGGAGATTATGTTCAAGAGGGAGGTCATTTCTTTGTCCTTCTGCTGCTGCTCTTGTCACCGATGTACTTTAAACGTTGACATTGCTGAGAACATATTTGACACCAGTTTTTGATGAGCGGCTACCATGCTGGACATGTCGTTCTTCCACCGCTGTTTTTGCTCTTTAAAGTTGTTTTCTGTTTGAAGCAGGACTTCCTGTAATCTGGAGGCTTCTTCTACCTGCTGGGCCAAGCAGATTTCAGCTTCATTTGCTCTGTTTCTTTCAGCAATGAGAGTTGCTTCCAGTTGTTTCACTGAACACATTTTGTCCAGATATTCAGTTTTTTTCATCTGAATCTCTTGTTCCATCTCAGATTTGATTGTCCTCATCTGTGTCACCTCATTTTCTAAGGTCTTCTTCTCCTCCAGCTCTGTCAGGTTTGGCTCTCCCAGCTGAGTCTGTACTTCAACCAATGCAGCTTTCAAATTTTCGATTTCATCTTTTTGTTGTGCAATGGCGTTCTCAGCTTTCTCTCTCTTGATCTTTTCCTCATTAATGTCCGATTCAAAAAATGTGGTTCTCCGTTGGAGGTAACTCTGCGCTCCGTTCTCTCTGTAAATCAGACCCCTGACTTCATCTAACTCATTAGACATGCGTTCATTCTGCCTTCTTAACTCTGTAATCTTGTCATCCTTTGAATCTTAGGTGGTGGTCTGACAGCCACTGGTGTTTTCAGCAGTAGTTTCCTGGTCGTTGAAGGAAACTGTTTTTCGAACGTCATGCTGTGGTGGTTACTTCGGAGGTTGATGTTTCTGTCTTAGATTATCCATAGTGGCTTTTGCCACTATAATTATCCTGAGTGTTCATTGAAGAAGTGTTCAGTTGAAATGAATCCTTGTCGTAATGGTTGCCTGGACGGCTGGGTTTGTATTCAGCAGAATTTTTGTGGAGAGACAGAAGGATCAATTCGTGGCAGTGGCAGCCTGGATGGTACTTCTCGTGGCATGCCACGAGATTTACCACTAGATTTTAGACTTGCCACGAGACTTGCCACCTTTCTGTGGCATACCACGAGATTTGCCACTAGATTTTAGACCTGCCACGACATTTGCCACTAGATTTTAGACTTGCCACGAGACTTGCCACTAGATTTTAGACACGCCACAACATTTGCCACTAGATTTTAGACTTGCCACAAGACTTGCCACAAAATTTTAGACTTGCCACGAGAATTGCCACGAGATTTGCCACGAGACTTTAGACTTGCCACGAGAATTGCCACGAGACTTTAGCCTTGCCACGAGATTTGCCACGAGACTTTAGACCTGCCACCAGATTTTACTAGGATGAATAAATGTCTTATTTCCCCCTGGACATGTCCACTTTTCGTATCTTGTTCGCGTTGTCCGGGGAGTGTCAGATTAATGGAAATGTCTGTGTTTTATTGTTTACAGCACCAATACGTTTTTAGTAAAAGCAACGAGTGTTATTCGGGTCTCCGCTTACAGACAGAAAATAGATCAGGAAGTAAAATCCACTAGAACTTCTATAGCTCACTGGATATGATGCGAGGTAGGCAATCAGAAGAGTGCAGGTTCGATCCCTTGTTGTTGTGTTTTATTTATCATTTATTATCAGAGGTTACAAAGTGAATTTTGTACTTGTTGACTTTTTTTTTCTTTATTGAATCTTAACAAGTACAGTCAGATAAGAACAGATGACAAGAAATTTAAGAATCATAATAGACAAGACACTAAATATCAAGATAAACAAAATATACAAATAATTAAATAAGTAAGAAATTACATTAAAAAAAGAAAATAAAACGAGACGTGCGAGAGTTTTTATTACATGAAAACATTCAATGGCTGCGTGGTGGTGCAGTTGGTTAGCACTGTTGCCTCGCAGCAAGGAGGTCGTGGGTTCGCGTCCCAGCTCTGCAGCCTCTCTGCGTGGAGTTTGCATGTTCTCCCCATGCATGCGTGGGTTTTCTCCGGGTACTGTGGGTTTCCTCCCACAGACCAAAGACATGACTGTCAGGCTAATTGGGCTGGTAAATTGTCCTTAGGTGTGAGTGGGTGTGTGGTTGTTTGTCTCGTTCTTCTCTGTGTGGCCCTGCGATAGACTGGCGACCCGTCCAGGGTGTCCCCCGCCTCTCGCCCCTTGACCGCTGGAGATAGGCACCAGCTCCCCCGCGACCCTCTGTGGAGGAATAAGTGGCTACAGAAAATGGATGGATGGATGGAAAACATTCAATAGTTTACAGATTTCAACAGTTTTGAGAGCCTTCTTGTTTTTTTATGAGATTGTTCTCAAATATTGTTCAAGTTCTTTTTTCAGCACAAAGAGTTCAGGTTTTCCTCAAGTAAATTTGCTTTTGTGTATGTGAAATGTTGCCAAAAATAAACACATATTTATAAAAAAGAGAGCATTCTTATTTCTGTTAACAAAATGATGAACACCAAAAATGACAGTCTTAAAGTAGAGGTGAAATTCAAAGGAAACAGTTTCATTGATAAATTTGTTGAAGTCCTTCCAGAATTTATGAGTAAATGTACATGACCAAAATAAATGAGTGGTTGTTTCGAGATGTTCTTGACAGAAAGAACAGTTAACATTTATATCATTTTTAAAGTTTGAAAGAAATTGTTGACTTCTTTCTTTCTTTTTTATTAATAAAAAATAATAATAATAATAAAAAACGGGAGCAGAGAACATTTTGGTCATCCATTCATAAAAGCAGCAAACGAGAAATGTCCTTATGAATTATAACAGATATGTTAGATTTTTGACATTTGAGTGACAGAGGAAGTATTGTTTAAACTCATTGATAAACCTTGTAAAAGACGGCAAAACATTCCTCCACTTACTACAATGAATATGGTATTCGCCTATAAGAATAACAATGTTGATGCTATTAGTATGAGGCAGGCTGTCCATGTAGTATAAAATATGATCTAAATCAAAATGTGGGATGTTCTCAATTCTTAATGACAACCAGTTATGTATCTGTGTCCAGAAATTAGTTGAGACAGAACAAAAAAAGAATAGATGATGCAATGTTTCACAGGTTGAGTCACAGAAAGCACACAGATCTACCTCAAATTTAAACCTCTTCCTTAAAAATTCTGCTACTGGGTATATATTGTTGATTATTTTAAAATGTGTTTCTTTAATTTTGGGTGATAATGGCCATTTCACAAATTTAGAGAATGCCTTTTCCATGAAAGATTGGTTTTTATTGATAGTTTGCATATATCTTTCTGTATTATGACCATGAAAGAGAGTGGATTTAAAATGTGAGTTGATAACCGTGTTAACAAGTTTCTTGTCTAAAAGATAAACATCACCTATTTTTCGGGTGGGCAGTACTGGTCTAACTACTAAGAATAACATTGTTATATATTAGCTGTATTAAAGCCAAAGGAATTGCTTTACACACCCACTGGTGCTCTTTCTTGGTACAAGCTAGATCATATTTCTGTTTGAAAGACTCAAAAACCAACAGATTAGCATTCGAATCCATCAAGTCAGTTACAAATATGATACCACGCTCAAACCAACTACTAATAAATAATGACTTTCTATTTACAGTTATTACTCTATTATTCCATAGAGTTGACAAATGGTGTCTTCCCATCACCAATCAAGGCAGGTCAAAGCACAGAACACAGTCAAATACAGACAGTAAATACAATAATAAAACAGAACAATTCAAAGAACAACAGGCCAAGTATAAAAATGCCTTCAATGATTAGTCTAAAACTCAATTTAAAAAACTGCCAGCAGTTAAAAAGACACTAAGAATGTGGTTTAAATACAGGCAACAAGAGGCAATAAGCACCAACACCTATACAACATCAGACCATCATATTACTGAGTCAGTCTGACTCTAGAGACCCAGGATGCTGCTGGTCTAGTTTCACTCAGACCACCATAATACTGAGTCAGTCTGGCTCTAGAGACCCAGGATGCTGCTGGTCTAGTTTCACTCAGACCACCATAATACTGAGTCAGTCTGACTCTAGAGACCCAGGATGCTGCTGGTCTAGTTTCACTCAGACCACCATAATACTGAGTCAGTCTGACTCTAGAGACCCAGGATGCTGCTGGTCTAGTTTCACTCAGACCACCATAATACTGAGTCAGTCTGACTCTAGAGACCCAGGATGCTGCTGGTCTAGTTTCACTCAGACCACCATAATACTGAGTCAGTCTGACTCTAGAGACCCAGGATGCTGCTGGTCTAGTTTCACTCAGACCACCATAATACTGAGTCAGTCTGACTCTAGAGACCCAGGATGCTGCTGGTCTAGTTTCACTCAGACCACCATAATACTGAGTCAGTCTGACTCTAGAGACCCAGGATGCTGCTGGTCTAGTTTCACTCAGACCACCATAATACTGAGTCAGTCTGACTCTAGAGACCAGGATGCTGCTGGTCTAGTTTCACTCAGGAATTCTGTTCAGTTTCACTTTTCTGTCAATCAGGATCTGATTATGGCATTTTAATGATTGAGCAGTATTTTATTATGTTGTTATTATTGTTTATGCTCTAAATTACTTTACAGTCAGGTAGTTATTCTGATTTTTATTAAAATGTATTTATTTACTTATATTNAAAAGAATAGATGATGCAATGTCTCACAGGTTGAGTCACAGAAAGCACACAGATCTACCTCAAATTTAAACCTCTTCCTTAAAAATTCTGCTACTGGGTATATATTGTTGATTATTTTAAAATGTGTTTCTTTAATTTTTGGTGATAATGGCCATTTCACAAATTTAGAGAATGCCTTTTCCATGAAAGATTGGTTTTTATTGATAGTTTGCATATATCTTTCTGTATTATGACCATGAAAGAGAGTGGATTTAAAATGTGAGTTGATAACCGTGTTAACAAGTTTCTTGTCTAAAAGATGAACATCACCTATTTTCGGGTGGGCAGTACTGGTCTAACTACTAAGAATAACATTGTTATATATTAGCTGTATTAAAGCCAAAGGAATTGCTTTACACACCCACTGGTGCTCTTTCTTGGTACAAGCTAGATCATATTTCTGTTTGAAAGACTCAAAATCCAACAGATTAGCATTCAAATCCATCAAGTCAGTTACAAATATGATACCACGCTCAAACCAACTACTAATAAATAATGACTTTCTATTTACAGTTATTACTCTATTATTCCATAGAGTTGACAAATGGTGTCTTCCCATCACCAATCAAGGCAGGTCAAAGCACAGAACACAGTCAAATACAGACAGTAAATACAATAATAAAACAGAACAATTCAAAGAACAACAGGCCAAGTATAAAAATGCCTTCAATGATTAGTCTAAAACTCAATTTAAAAAACTGCCAGCAGTTAAAAAGACACTAAGAATGTGGTTTAAATACAGGCAACAAGAGGCAATAAGCACCAACACCTATACAACATCAGACCACCATAATACTGAGTCAGTTTGACTCTAAAGACCCAAGATGCTGCTGGTCTAGTTTCACTCAGGAATTCTGTTCAGTTTCACTTTTCTGTCAATCAGGATCTGATTATGGCATTTTAATGATTGAGCAGTATTTTATTATGTTGTTATTATTGTGTAGTGGTAATAAGTGGCTGTCTTGCCACATATAGTGTATATAAACGCTATGTTTATTACTCACCTTCTGCCGGCTCACTTCAGCTGCCGAGGTTTTAAACCGAGAGGCTGTGTGCTCCGGATACCTGGGTTTGAACAACTGGTTGTGATAAAAGCAGGTAATTCTAGGTTCTATTAATCGCAGGGAGTAGTTATGTACCTGTTGTTTGACGAATGGAAGCTGAGTCAAGAATAAATATATTCAATATTTATTATAAAAGCTGACGAACATTTGTAAACAGATTAGCATTTGAGGTAGCAAGTTGATAAGCATTCACTAAATGGTAGATGTTCTAAAATTGGTCTTCTGAGTTTAGAACTTGAGTCTCGTGTTGATATTAAGACTAAGGAGTTAGCTTAAGGGTTTGGTTATTAGGGATAAGGTGGAGAGGTTACTTTGATGGGCGGCCTAGTGGTATAGGGTTAGCATTATCAAAGTAGCCTGCTTTACCAGGTCATGGGTAATTACTGAACCTTGTTCCTGGATCGTGTCCGGCTGCTGGAGTTCGACGAGGAAGCGGAGATTCCCCCTCGGTCGATCTGGGGGCCTGACAGGTCGTGGACCCGCCGGCCAAGCGGAGAACGTCCGTGGATACAGGAGATCAGTGGAGCCCATGGCTAGCGAGCTGGTAGCTGGCTATCTTACCCATTCTGGTTGGAATAGAGAGGCAGGTGGATGTTTCCTGCTCTCAGGGGTAAGAAGCTTCTTCGACTGCCACGGGGCTTGACCCGTTATCGGTTGCAATCGGCATCGATGCCCACCGTGTAGCGAGTTGACGGTGGGTTTGTCTTGTCTTCTCTGAGGCTAGAGAAGAACTCGATTCTTCTCGTGTCGGCAGACAGCTGAGAGCTGTCAGTGGAACGTGGACCTATCAGGGGACTCTAAACAAGACACGTGACTCAGGCTCTAAAGTCAGACGTCACCTCCGTGTGGGAGTGTGGAAAGTTTACTTATTTATCCTTAGCAAGGTGGAAATAAGTAATAATACTGATTTAACCTTTTAGCAAAGTAACAACAATACTGAAGCTGGATCAAACATTCACAATGCTGTAAGAGAAAGTGCATTAATCATTTAAGACATTTCTGTAACAGATTAAGGTGTCATTTTAGGAAGAGACACCAAAAGTCTTTATTATTATTATTATTAAAAGTCCGGTGGCTTCTTCCGGTACGACCGTGACCTTGGAGGAATGTTGATTCAGGTTAAAACATAATAAAAGAGTCATTATAATCCGATTTATTGGGAAGAAGATGGATTATTATTTTAGATGATCACGTAGGTCAGAGGTCAAGAGCGTATATTGATCACGCTACAATTGTTTATGCTCTAAATTACTTTACAGTCAGGTAGTTATTCTGATTTTTATTAAAATTTATTTATTTACTTATATTTACCTGTAACTTTGCTGCTGGTGCACCTGAATTTCCCCACTGAGGGATAATAAAGGATTTCTATTCTATTCTATTCTATTCTATTCTCTCCTTCATCCCACTCTCCTCTTCAGAGGCTGTAACCATAACAGCAGCATAATCTGTGAAGTTCTCAGATTACCCTCCTGTTCTCACTCCTTCACTCTTAAAACTTCTTCCTCTTGTAGTTTGGTTCCTCATCCTAAAGTAACCAGTTAACAGAGTTACTAGATCATATTGGCTTTGTTCAGGGGACGATCAGCAGCACTTTCAGGTGAAACCTCATCAGCTGTTCTGTCTCATCAGGAAGGAAACACGTCAGACATTACCGATGTATTTTAATATTGTCCGACGGAACTGTTTGTTTGATCTTCAAATAATGATGGACAAAGAAGAACGGACTGAATAAAAACTAAATCGTGGTGGTTACAGTTCATTTAGGAAGCGAATATTAGATAAGACAGAGGCCGACGCAGATCTCACGTCTGGTTCTGAATCTGAACGCTGAAACGTCAGTCTACGTCCACCTAGAAGCTCCAGAGGAAAATAAAACTCAGAACCTCCTAATTGATCGGAGGCAATGAAGTCTGACATTTCTCATCGGCACGCGAGTGAATGCGCGTGAATGAGACAGGTGCATGCGCGAAAAGAGGCGCACGAGCGAGAGAGCGACAGAGAGAGAAAAGGAGAGAGAGAGTGAGCGAAGCAGCACACCGGTCAAAGTGTCAGACGATTTTCAGTTTTACGTGGGACAATTTTAAATTACGTCAGTAATGTCCGACGGTCCGGCGTGTTTTCGCAAACACTGCTCTCTGTGAGTGCTTCGGGTTTAATAACGTAAAATAAATGTGGCTGCCAACGAAATGTAATTAGCAACTCTCATGTGGCAAACATCTGTCAGGTCTATTGTGGCAAATCTGTGGCAAGTCTAAAGTCTCGTGGCAAATCTCATGGCAAGTCTAAAGTCTTGTGGCAAATCTCGTGGCAAGGCTAAAGTCTCGTGGCAATTCTCGTGGCAAGTCTAAAGTCTCGTGGCAAATCTCGTGGCAAGTCTAAAGTCTCGTGGCAAGGCTAAGTCTCGTGGCAAGTCTAAAGTCTCGTGGCAAATCTCGTGGCAAGTCTAAAGTCTCGTGGCAAATCTCGTGGCAAGGCTAAAGTCTCGTGGCAATTCTCGTGGCAAGTCTAAAGTCTCGTGGAAAATCTCGTGGCAAGTCTAAAGTCTCGTGGCAAGGCTAAGTCTCGTGGCAAGTCTAAAGTATCGTGGCAAATCTCGTGGCAAGGCTAAAGTCTCGTGGCAATTCTCGTGGCAAGTCTAAAGTCTCGTGGCAAATCTCGTGGCAAGTCTAAAATTTCGTGGCAAGTCTAAAATCTAGTGGCAAATGTTGTGGCATGTCTAAAATCTAGTGGCAAGTCTCGTGGCAAGTCTAAAATCTAGTGGCAAATCTCGTGGCATGCCACGGGAGTACCATCCAGGCTGCCACTGCCACGAATTGATCCTGCTTCTGCTGTTTTTGTGGTTATTTGAAGAATAATCCGACTTGTTCATGGCTCTATTTTCTGCTGGTTGTTGTAAAATGTAGATTTTACTCAGATCAACAAAGTTTGTCTTCTGACGATCACAGAGATGTTTCTCCAGTAACTGGTTTCACTGAAATGAAGTCACTATGAGACCTAAGGCTCGAGGGGGCGTTCCAAGATGGCCGAGTAAGTAGATGCTTACTGCCGAGCTTAGCAATTATAGAGTTGAAATACGGTAGAAACACTGTATTAACTTAGACCCTGGAAAGATTTTGCTGTGCTTAATTCATCAAAGGACTGTTTTTGACAAGTGAAGCGGCAAAATGTCCAGCCGCGACAACAAGAGACCGTCGGGCAGTTGTAGGACGAAGCTACTGCTAAAAGCTAACACGGACCACGCAACTACATCGGTAAACCCTTTGGTTGACAACTGCCATGATTATGCGGCTACTCCGTTACCTGTCCCGATTACGGGTGATATGATGGACGAGTTCCCGCCTCTACCCATCTCGCCCAGTCAGTCTCCAGCACCGAAGAAAGCGATGCATTCCAAGGAGGGTAATGTGGATGTTGTTGAAACTCTCTCAAAGCTAATTAATGAGAGAATGGATGATCTTGTACTGCAAATGGCCGGTATTAGGAAAACTGTGGACTTTGCATGTGAGGAGATAAAAGATGTTAAAGGCAGAGTTGGCACACTGGAGCAGGTAATCTCCAAAAATGAGGGACGCATGGATATAAACCAGCAAAGACTCTCAGACCTTGAAAGGTACTCCAGACATTGGAACCTCAGGCTACTTGGTGCCAAAGAAGCAGAACCAAGAGGATGTGTGGAAGCTCGCTGTTGGGATCTGTCAGGCTATTTTGCCCGAATATAAAAGTCGTCTTTATGACACCATCGACACCGTGCACTGCGTCGGACCCAAGCGCCCAAACAGCACCAGACCCAGAGCTATCATTATCCAGTTCATCTCTCGCAGAACCAGAGATAGCTTGTGGAAAGCAGCGAAGACCTCTCAATACTTAAAGGAGAACAGGAATCTGAAGTTTGCTGAGGACCTTTCAAAGGAAGACAGAGAACGCCGGAGCAAGCTGTGGCCTCTTATTGAGAAGGCTCGCAGTGAGAATAAAAAAGCCTACTACGTCGGATGCCGCGGTTTTATTGATGGAAAGGAAATTTTCCCGCCTTCAGAATAAGGGGAAGAGAAGAGGAGGAGAAAGAGAGATTAGACAAAAACTTACTATGTAGTATAGCCACTGATACTTGTTTCTTGTTTTTTTTTTTTTTTTTTACCACATATTCTTATTTCTTGAATATTTAGAAGTTAATGGTACTTAACTATTAAGAGCACAGCGTTATCTTGGTTACATCAGTACTTGAGCTGTGCCTGAAGTACTGACAGTTTCTACTGATTTTTAGTTTTTATATGTGGTTGCAATGCTCGGTCCCTTAATGTTTTTCTTAAATCTTTTGAGCACTCAATACTAGTTTCTCAATTTTCTAATAGTTCACTTTTTATTTTGTACACTGTCTTTTTCTATTGTTTCCCTTAATGCCAGGGGGTTAAGACAAATTTGTAAACGTAAAGCCATATTTTTGTTTGCTAAGAAATTTAAAAGTGATTTTTGTTTTTTTCAAGAAAGCCATTCTGTATCTACTGACGTGAACTTCTGGAAGTCCCAATGGGGTAACGATATTTGGTATTCACACGGCACAGAGAGGTCAGCTGGGGTTGCAACTCTTATAGGTACTTTTAGTGGTATTATTCTACACTCAGATTGTGATCCCTTAGGCCATTATATTTGTTCTGTGATCGATAACAATCATTCCATTTTCATAGTCATTAATTTATATGGTTATAATACCAAACTTAAAAATGATCAATTAATTGATTCATTAGATAAGAGGATTACTTTTTGGCTCTCTAAATATCCCAGTTCCATTTTGTTAATTGGAGGAGATTTTAACGTTTCACTAAACGATGCTATAGATAGATGGCCCCCAGTACATCAGCTCAGGAGAAATTTGAAAATGGAAACATTTATGGATAAGTTCAATATTATTGATGTTTGGAGAGAGAAATTTCCTGATGATGTTTCATTTACCTGGAGTAATCGTTCTGGTTCAAGGAAATCACGTATCGATTTTTGGCTAATTTCAAATAGTGTATCCAAGGATAACATTACGGTCAATATCCTTACAACACCACTTACTGATCATAGAGCAATATATATTAATTTGCAACTTCTTCCTACTGACAATATTAGATCATCATATTGGAAATTAAATAGTTCACTTTTGAGCCACACTGTTGTAAAATCTGAAATTAATCGATTAATTAAATATTATATAGATAAGGCTGGTAATGAGAATGCATATAGTACAAATTGGGAACTTCTCAAATTCGATGTAGGTAAGTTTTTGAGACAATATGGAGCGAAGATGGCCAAAACAAGGGCAACAGAGGAAGAAAAGCTAATAACTGACATCTTTTTCATATATCAGCAGCCGCCTGATGAGGTTTCAGAGGAGGATAAATTGCAACTTAGGAACCTTCAATATAAACTTGATGAGCTTTATCGCCAAAAAGCTGAAGGAGCTTTTGTCCGTTCAAGAAAAAGATGGATAGAGGAGGGAGAGCAGAATTCGGCTTATTTTTTCGTTTAGAGAAATTTAGATCTAAAACTAACACTATTCATCAGCTGAACATAAATGGTAAGATCACTGATGAGGTCAGAGCTATCTCTCAATTTTGTTGCAATTTTTACTCAAAGTTATATGAATCAAATTATAATCCAGATATTGCTACCCAGTTTATTAACTCTGTAAATAATGTAAAAGTGATAGAGTATAGATAGACTTTGTTGTGACAGCCCATTTACTGGGGAAGAGGTATTGGAAAGCATTGCTTCTCTTAAAAATAACAAATCACCAGGCACAGATGGTTTAGTTGCTGAATTTTACAAATCATTCTCGTCTCAGTTAGCACCATTTTTACTTAAAGTCTATAATGAAAGTGTTGAAAGAGGAACTCTCCCTCCTACCCTCACTCAAGGACTTATTGCTTTAATTCCAAAACCTAAGAAGGACTTACTTTTTATTGATAATTGGAGACCGATAAGCCTTCTGAATAACGATTATAAGATAATAGCTTTACTGCTGGCAAAAAGAATTAAGGATATTTTGGTTAACATTATAGATGAAACTCAATCTGGATTTATGACGAATAGGCACATCTCTAATAACATCAGACTTGTTTTGGATATTTTAGATTACTCAGATTTAATATCTGATGACTCATTTGTCCTTCTTCTAGACTTCTATAAGGCTTTTGACTCTATTGAGCATAACTTTATATTTCTCTCTCTCCAAAAATTTGGTTTCGGTGACACTTTCTGCAACGCTATTAAGACTCTGTACCCTGGCGCTAATAGCTCTATTAGAATGAAAAATGGCACAACGTCTCGTTTTTGTTTAAATCGAGGTGTACGCCAAGGATGTCCAATCAGTCCTTATCTTTTTTTACTCTGTACTCAAATTCTTGCCTCCTATATCTCAGATGGTGCTGTGAAAGGTATAAATATAGCAGATAGAGAGGTTGTCATCAGTCAGCTGGCAGATGATACTACTCTCTTTCTTAAAAATGCCAGTCAGGTGCCAATTGCTCTACAAATTATAGGGGATTTCTCAAAAGCTTCTGGATTGATCCTGAATATAAACAAATGTCAGTTATTACCTATCAAAAATTGTAATGATCAAAGTATCTGTAATATAACTGTCCAAAATGAAGTAACTTATTTAGGCATAAATATCTGCAAGGATCAAAAACAAAGAATTACCTCAAACTTTCCTCCAATTATTAAAAAAACACAATCTAAACTAAACCATTGGCTACAAAGAGATTTAAGTTTAAGAGGTAGAGTTTTGCTATCAAAAGCAGAGGGTCTATCTCGACTGACTTATGCAGCCATTTCTCTATATGTGGACAATAAAACTTGCAGGGATATTGACCGAATGCTCTTTAATTTCTTATGGAAAAACAAAACGCATTATATTAGAAAGAGTGTAGTAATGAATGATTATGAACATGGTGGACTCAATGTTTTAGATTTTACTACCTTAAATTATACATTTAAAATTAATTGGGCTAAACATTTTCTTAAAAACCCCGTCTCTGTTTGGAATTTTATCCCTCACTACATTTTTTCTAAGTTTGGTGGTTTGAAATTTATCTTAGGCTGTGATTATAATATAGAAAAGCTCCCAGAAAAGCTCTCAATGTTTCATAAACAAGTTTTGTTAGCATGGTCCCTTATATACAAACACAACTTTACACCCCATACATATTTGATTTGGAATAATAAGAATATAATACATAGTAGGAAATCACTATTTTTCTCTACCTGGGTTGAAAACAATGTTGTATTAGTAAAACAGTTATTTAACAGTAATGGCCAACTTATATCCTATTTAGAATTTTTAAATGCATATAAATTTCTAGCTACACCTGAGGAATATGCTACTCTTTTTAGTGCAATACCTATAGGCACCATAATGTTATTTAAAGGTCTTCAACCACACGTAGCACCTATTTCTTTTCCCAATTGTGTAGAATCGTATATAGGGAAAATTTGCTTTACAAATCATAAAAATAGCAATAGAAATTTTCGTGCTTTATTTCAGCGGGAGTCTTTAATTGTTCCCTATGTGATTTCTTACTGGAATTCATTTGTTAATAATATTAATTGGAAAAATGTATGGACAATTCCAATCAAATATCTCATAACAAACACGGTCAGAGAAGTCTCTTTTAAAATACTTCATAAATGCTATCCTGCAAACCATTATATGAAAAAATTTAAGAAGGACATTGATGTAAGTTGTTGCTTTTGTGGAAGCCATCCTGAGACAGTTCAGCACCTATTTTGGATCTGTCCACACACTACTACCTTCTGGAAAGACGTCAGCAGATTTGTTAATGGACAGCTCCACAAAGATTTTGAGGGAGGCCGAGCTCCGGTTGTAGCCACAGCCACTAGGGCGCGCCCACAGCCATTAGGGCGCGCCCGTAGCCACAAATGGCTGTGACTGCTCTCCCGTAGCCATCAGACCAGCCAATGGCTGTGGCTATGAATTGCTGTGACAACAGCGGCCGCTGCCCGGACGGATTCCTTTACGTTAAAGGTTTTGCGACAGGTCAATGCTGAACTGATAAGCATTGTTTTGGCAGTTTTAAAGCACAGTAGTTAAAAACTTTGTTCATATTTTAAACTTTGTTCATATTTGATGTTTAGTGAATGCCTTTGGTTTACTTTGAACTTGTGCTTGGTCATATTATTCTAACGTGGCTGTGCGGTGCTAACCAGATGTCCCGTTTTGTTCGGGACTGTCCTGCATTTACCATAATTTTCTAATGTCCCACAAATGGACACTGTCCAGAATTTGTTATCTCAATCCTTTAACACCAAGCACGTCCTCGTTGACATTTCTGCACTCCTCAGTGGTTTGTGATATTAAAAAAAAAATTCAAACGGGTTTAGAAAGAAGAAAAATTAATCTTTCAGTTCAGCATAGTGTTATTATGGTCATTTACGCTCCGCGGTGACATTAGACCCGCAAACCACCTGCTCGCTTGTTGTGAGTAAATGTGTATGACAGAGCAAAATCTAACTTTATGCGTACACGGACC
>SSNR01000183.1:0-12051 GCA_006937965.1 Callopanchax toddi
CCGCCGGTCCAGGAGGAGGGAGGGGCCGGGACCAGGAGACACGCAAACTTATTCAGCAGCGACCGAGTTCGCTGCTCTCTCCACACCCGCCGGGACTCGTCCTCCCCCTGAGACTCGTCCTCCCCCTGAACGGAAAGCAGCCAAGCACCGACGGGAGACTCGGTCTGGAGGAGGCGGCGAGGCCGGCGTGGAGCGAGTCTTACCCGCGCTAACTCGTTCTCCCTACGCAGCGTCTCCCTCCGGGCTCAGAGGAGATTCTGCTGAGAGCTGCAGGTACACCACGTCACAACACCCGCCCTCCGTCAGGAAATAATTGAGCGATGTTAAGATTTTTAAAAAGCGCTTTCTGAGGAGGAGCTACTGATTAAATGTCGCTCCAAAACGATTTCTCCAAATAGTCTAATTAAGAAGTTGTTCAGAGCTGCTGCAGTCAGAGGATAAAGCAGGAGGAGGAGTCAAGGAGAAGCTGATGACTTAAGAAATGATCGGGTCATTGTCAGTAAACAAGTTTGTTCTTTCTGGGCAAAAAATGGAGCAGAGTGTTAAAATAATGTTGACATTTTTTCTGCACCTGAACAGCTGTAGGAAAAAAATATTTTCCTCAAAAAGTTACTTTAACCACAAACTAATTTTGTGCACAGAGAATATATGTTTAAGTATTTAAACATATATGGATATGATAGAGTATACAGATGGATGGATTTATGTCTGCAGCATGACATCATTTTGTTACTTGTTTGTTTTTATTAGTTAAACATCGACCAAGTAGAAGCAGAAGCAGCTTGAAGCAGAAAGTGTGAGTATGTCTGTGGTCTGGAGGCTTTATAAAGTTGATCACAACAACATATTAAAAAGATCGGATCGGGACTCGGGATCGGCAGATCTTCAAAATCTAATGACTCAGACTCGGACTCGAGGGCCAAAAAACCTGATCAGGACGTCCATAGTTGAAACCCTGTCTTTTTTTTGCCTCAAAAGTGATTTTTCTTTTTTTTCTGACAGTAGCATGTAGAGACAACAGCACTAAACATAAATATGTTAGTGTAGCCAAATGTGTGTTCAGTGAAGTTGTTGACTCTCAGTGGCTCTTGACTTGATTGTTTGTTTTTATTTTGTACATTGTGATAACTTTTAATTATATTTTTACTAGACCGTTGTAATGTGTGGTAAAGCCATGTCCTGCTGATTTTAGGGCATCTGCTGCCATCTGTTCTCCATAGCCTGATATTTGAGGAGACTGACACTAACATGCCCATGGCTAAGTGTTTAATATAATGGGTATTTCATTTTAGTTAGTGTAAGGTAAAAAGACAAAGAGAGAGGCTGACATTTTTTGTTTGATATTTCACAAATGTGTCTTTAATCTAATATACAATATGTACATTAAGCACTTTAAAAATCCTGTTCAAATGCAGTTGAAGTGTTACTCTTGTGCAGGTGGTTAAAAATAAACTTGGAATTGCAATTCTGTCTATAATCATTTTTATTTATTTTTTCCAAGTTTGACCAAAGTCCAGAATGGTTGTTAGTTTAGTGTCAAAAGGTCAATTTAGAACGGTGCTCTCCAACTCTGGTCGTCAAGATCTTGCATCCTGCATATTTAAGATGCTTCCCTGCTCCAACACACCAGATTTGAATCAGAAGTGATTAACAGGCTTCTGCAGAGTTAGATGACCATTGAATTAAGTGTGTTGGAGCAGGGAAGCATAAAACATGCTGGATACAAGATCTTGAGGACCAGGGTTGGAGTGCACTGATTTATTTTATATAAATTATAATATTTGAGTTATAAAAGTAAAAATAAATCAAAATATGCAAGTTTACTCAAAACTGTATAAGTTGGAGGTAGATAAATGCTTTGATTTAATTCAATTCACATTTTTTAAGTTGAGAGGAACTTAAATTTTATAAGTAAGTTAACTTAAAAATTATTATGTAATCAGTATCCTCATAAATTTTGAGTTCACTGAACTTATCCGGGTTTACAGTGCAGACACACACGCACACATGAAAATAACTTTGCATATACTTGTACATTAAGTGACAGTACTTCAGCCATTGTAATAAACAAACAGGCCTTTTCCAGTTCTGCAAGTTGTTTTTGCAGAAGCTGCTTCCACTTGCATAAATCACATAACTCATATTTAGGAAGTGCAAGACAGGTAATCTCATAAAGCATTACATTTTGCAACATATATGGTGGATAAATGAACATTTTAACAAATTAAACATCTTAAAACAAGTACATAGTTCAATAGACATGAGTATAAAACAAACAAGCTCCTGTTTATGAATCAGAATATGAGCAGATGAGTTTAGAACAGTTTGATTCACAAGAAAAAATAATTTTCTCATTCCAGTTCTATCTCAGGAAACCCCCTGCAGGATCTGTTGACGCTCAGGGTTTGTGCTCTGGCTTCTTACACATAAAACTGTAGCTCAATACCTGTAAAACTGACAGGTTGTGACCATTTTTCTGTTTGGGTTTGACCTCAGAAGGCTGTAGATGTACATCCAGCAGTTACTGATGTTTACTTTAGTTTCATTAAGACCTGCTAAAGGGTTCATGAGATATTATGCTAACAGACAGAAACACATTTGCATTTTAGGCTATTTTAAAGAAAATGTTGAGACAACAGGAGTTTGCAGGGCGAGGTGATTACTGATTATGAGCAGCTGGGCTGATTAACAGATGAGGAACAGGTGTGGACGGTGAAGTGATGAGGCTAACAACACATCATTAGTTACAATAAATAAACTGGACATTTTTATTCAAATTCCATTTGAATCAAATAAAAAATACTTAAATAATTTCAAAGACACTCATATGTTTATCTCATGATTCAAGTTTCTTCAGATTCCTTATAGCAGGTTATGGGCAGAAAGGAGTTTATGTCACAAAATCAACCTGAACTTTAATATGATATGATTTAATATACTTTTGCTTGATATGATGTCACCACTGAACTCCATGAAAATAAACAGCTGACTAGAAAATCAACACTGTGTGGTTTGTCATTAAGTTAAACAAGATTAAATGATCAGAATTACTAATATTAGCATTATTTTATTATGATTTCTGATAACCTCATAAGCTCGTGTTCTTTTCATTTCAGGAACAATGAAGTCCTTTTGATCAAATGAAACATGTTTTTGTTTGATCAAATCAAAATTTGGAGTTGACCACTCTGGCTGACACAACTGGCTAAAATAGAGCTCTTGGGTTTTTGCATGTGTTTTTGTTATTTTGCATGTGTTTTTTGTTTTGCATGTGTTTTGTCTCTTGGGGCCACCGTAGAGTTAACCTTCATAGAGATTTCTCCTTAATTAAAAGGTTGGATTAAATGGTTGGTACTGGTTTTTTAAAGAAAGAAAAACCCACACCGGTCACTGAATTAACTTTCCACAGATGTTCAACAGGATTTAAATCAGGACTCAGCTGATTGGACAAAGGAGGATGCTTCATTATAGGGAGAACATGATGGACGAGCATCCTCTTCACAACAACAGTCTTCAGTCAGAGTTCTTCAGACCCACTGCAGCGCAGAACATCCTTCCTGCTCACAGAATGAATGAAGAAACTTACACAAGTTATTAAAGCATTTAATTTCCCTCTGGGATTTATAAAGTGTTAAAAGTTAAAGTTTGGTCAATTCTAGTCTTCTATGTTGATTTCCTTTCTTCCATGAGAGCTCTGGAAGCTGTTCAGGGCTCTTTGGTCACCTTTCATATTATCCTCAAGTTTTTTTCTTATCCCCACATCCAGGGAGGTTAAAACCAATGGACATAAACATAATCTGCAGTCAGAGGAATCCTCTACCTTCATTTGTGTCCAGGCCAGTCATCACAATTCAAAAGCATATGTCTGATTTTCATTTCTTCTTCATTACTTTGTCAGATTCAGGTTATTTCAGTGGGTTTTTCCTGTCTTTAACAGAAAGACACCAACAGTTTGATCCATTCAACCCATCTTCAGGTTACTTTAACTCACTACTTTACACGTGACTGCTTGAATAATATCCATGAGATTATGACACGAGCTCAGACTGAGAAATCTCCATGATCACTCTGGAGCTGTTGCGCATCAAACACGTGTGAGGGCACGTTGGGGCCAAATTGCGCACCGCGCGTCAGAACTGGAAAAGCAGAGTTTCTCTCCGTCATGTCGAGTTTAAATAACTCCACGGAGCTGGACTCTGTTTGTGATAGTGGAGACGATTCCTTTGGCTTTGGGGATGATCTGGAGTTAAACCACTTCGATGGGCTGCCGTTTTCCTCTCGTTACTACAGCCTACTGGAGGAGAGGAAGACTCTGTCCGTGTGGAAGGTCAGGAGTCCGTTTGAGGACGTGCTGGTGAAAAACCAGCTGGTTATTGTGTCTGGAGCTGCTAAAACTGGGAGGAGCACTCAGGTAAGTCGTTGATTGTTCATCAGAAACACGTTTAATTCAGCTATTGTGCAAAACCCCAGAATTTAGGACAAAAAAAAAAAGAAGCAATTTTCTGACTGAAGTCCCCTCTCATCTGGATTTTAAATCAGTGAAACCTGTTTTTCTCAGCATGCTTGTGTGGAGAATTTGCCCAGATCAGCAGATGCTGTTGTCACTGTCCAAGCCTGCCTGCCTGATTGCATGTCAGTCTGCACAAAGGCTCTGTCTCCCTGTTAGGGACCTCCTGCTGCTAAGCCCTGATCCTGGAGCTGTCACATGCTGCCAAAGCAATTTTACATTACAGACCATAATACCACAGGATCTATTGTGTCACTGTTTGTTTTTGTTTGTGTGCTTAAAGCTCTTAATCCTAAAATGATTCTCACTCGGAAAACAAATGTGACGCAAAGCATGTTTTCAGCATATCTGGTGACATTTTGCAGAAACAGCTTTTGTTGATGATTTCCTTTCAGATCCCTCAGTGGTGTGCAGAGTTCTGCCTGTCTGCTCGGTTCCAGCATGGCGTGGTTGTGTGCACACAGACTAACAGGCAGCAGGCTGTGGATCTGGCCCTGCAAGTGGCTGATGAGATGGATGTGAACATTGGACATGAAGTGGGCTACAGCATCCCTATGGAGACCTGCTGCTCCTCTGACACTGTTTTAAGGTTCAGTGATGAGATTTTAACTTCATTCTGTTCCAGCACCATCATCAGAATCTGTCTTTTTTGTTGTTGTTGTTGTTTGCACACATCACTTGTTCTGTCGCAGAGGTGCAAAACTGATTTTCTTCACTCTACATTTGGGGCCTGTAGGGCCAGGCCCCACCACTAGATGTCACTGTGGAGCTGTACGTTCACTTAAGTTAAGATAATCAATGGAAAAGAAAAGTTTGTTTTAGACTAATATTGTATAAAACCCCATTCTGTTACCAAGAAGATTGTGTTATAAATATATATAAGTTTTTGCCTGAAAAGCTGTTTTAGTTCTTTCTGTGTAATTTCTCAGGTACTGCACTGATGACGTGCTACTCAGAGAGATGATGTCAGACCCTTTTTTGGAGCGTTACAGAGTCATTATTATAGACCAAGCACACGAGAGGACGGTGAGCACAGACGTACTGCTGGGCCTCCTGATGAACATCCTCCTGCAGAGGCCCGAGCTCAGGGTGGTGGTCCTCACCCTCTCCCCATGACGGAGAAGCATCTGCAACACTATGGCAAGAACCCAGTCATCCACCTGGAGACCTCCTGTCCTGCTGAGGTGGTTCACATCGACAGCAGAAACAAAGACTGCTTCTACTCAGCACTGAGGATGATACTGGAGGTCCATCGGGCCAAAGAGGATGGAGATGTTGCTGTATTTTTTGCTTCAACTGATGTGAGAAATGTGTTCTTAGAAAAAGATGTTTGATTCAACTAAAGCCTTGACTTCAAAATTTGATTTGACCCTGTTTGCTTCCAAAAGGAGGTTCTCACTGCTCACAGCATCCTTCAGAAGGAGAGCTCTAGAATGGGTGAAGAACTGGATCAAATTGTGGCCTTGGTCCTGTGTCCAAACCAGCGAGGGATGCTGCCTCTACTGCCCGAGAAATCAGGCGCCGCAAAGTCCAGGAGAGTTTTTCCTCTCTACCCGAGGAGAGGATGTGTTGTGGACCAGAGTCGGTCAACTTTGTTATTGATACAGGGGTCCAGAAAAAAATGGTATAATTCGTTTACTTTAAGAAAGATCAAGTATAAAAGAGAATCATATCGCTTTATTTTTGGGGGGATTTTTTTTTCTGTTTTGGCAGGTTTACAATCCAAGAGTAAGAGCTTACTCTGAGGTTCTTCAGCCCATCAGTCGGTGTCAGGCAGATGGTCGCAGAATCCTGTCAGGACCAACGGGTATATTGTGTTTCTGCTTATTTTTCAGCAATATACTGCTAAATTATAAGTAAACAACATTGCAACATTACACTAGTGATGTTAACCTTGAATCTTTAGACTAAGGATGTAATTGACATAAATATTTATACTAGTAATATAAACAATCCCCTATATTTACACTATGCATGTAAACATACTCAAATCTTTACATTAGTGATGTAATTGACCTTGAATCTTTACACAAGTGATGTAACTGACCTTGAATTTTTACATTAGGGGTGTAACTGACCTTGAATTTTTACACTAGTGATGTAAATGACCTTGAATTTTTACACTAGTGATGTAATTGACCTTGACATTTTACACTAGGGATGTTACTGACATAAATATTTACACTAGTAATGTAAACAATCCCCTATCTTTACACTATGGATGTAAACATACTCAAATCTTTACATTAGTGATGTAAGTGACCTTGAATCTTTACACTAGGGATGTAACTGACCTTGAATTTTTACACTAGTGATGTAATTGACCTTGAATTTTTACACTAGTGATGTAATTGACCTTGAATTTTTACACTAGTGATGTAATTGACCTTGAATTTTTACACTAGTGATGTAATTGACCTTGACATTTTACACTAGGGATGTAATTGACATAAATATTTACACTAGTAATGTAAACAATCCCCTATCTTTACACTATGGATGTAAACATACTCAAATCTTTACATTAGTGATGTAAGTGACCTTGAATCTTTACACAAGTGATGTAACTGACCTTGAATTTTTACATTAGGGGTGTAACTGACCTTGAATTTTTACACTAGGGATGTAACTGACCTTGAATTTTTACACTAGTGATGTAATTGACCTTGAATTTTTACACTAGTGATGTAATTGACCTTGACATTTTACACTAGGGATGTAATTGACATAAATATTTTCACTAGTAATGTAAACAATCCCCTATCTTTACACTTTGGATGTAAACATACTCAAATCTTTACATTAGTGATGTAAGTGACCTTGAATCTTTACACAAGTGATGTAAGTGACCTTGAATCTTTACACAAGTGATGTAATTGACCTTGAATTTTTACACTAGTGATGTAATTGACCTTGAATTTTTACACTAGTAATGTAAACAATCCCCAATCTTTACACTATGGATGTAAACATACCTAAATCTTTACATTAGTGATGTAAGTGACCTTGAATCTTTACATTAGTGATGTAATTGACCTTGAATCTTTAACTAGGAATTTAACAAACTTTATCTTTACATTACTGGTGTAGAAATCTCACATCTTCACATTAGCACATAATCTTGAATCTTTACACTAGTGATGTTACAACCTTGAGTATTTACACTAGTCTTTTATACTGATGACATCAACTCTTTAAACTAGTGGTACTTGAGCAAACACTTCAAGCCATGCAAAGCTACAATTAAATGCAATAACTTTGCTGCCTTTTTACTTCCTAGGTAAATGTTTTCGTCTGTACCCTGAGGCGGATTTACTGGCTGAATCGTCCCCACAGATCTTGGACTCTAACATCACACCAACAGTTCTCTTCCTTAAAAGGATGGAGATAGCTGGTCTTGGACAGTGTTGTTTCGACAGACCAGGAATACTTCCAAAGGGAAGCTCAACAAATGTTCTTATTCTGAATGTATTCAAAATGTTCACTACATCCTCATGGATTTAAGACAACCTTTATAGTTTTGGTTCCCAGACATAGCACCTGCCTCACAGTCAAATAGGTGCATTTTGAAGGTTTATTGGCCCAAAACAGTAGAAGTGAATTTGTTCTGTGTAGCCGTTTAGGCTCAGCCATCCATGGCTTAGCTGAGCTGGCAGCTCAGCAAGTTACCATTGTCTGAGTTTGACCCAGTCCAACAGGACCAGACGAAAAGAGGTCGGCTCATTAATGATTATACAACACGTCTTGTTTAATGCAGCACCAAAGGAAATGGAAGTACAGTCCAAATATACTGTAATGTCTGAAATGTCATTTGCTGTAAAAGAGACATTTACAGATTATGCAGTTACTAGATTGAGACAAAGCAAAAGGACATTATCTGACAAAATATTCCTATTTTTCTCTTTTATTGCAGATCCAGAGGGTCTCATGCAGGCCTTGGAGGAGCTGGATTACCTTGCAGCATTAGACGACGATGGACATTTATCTGAAATTGGCATCATCTTATCTGAAATCCCTCTGGATCCTCAGATGGCCAAAGCTCTGTTAGCATCCTGTGAGTTTGACTCTGTTAGTGAGATGCTGACAGTCGCAGCCATGTTGTCAGGTATGTGTGCACCCTGCAGGCTAATCCTGAGTTTAGGACCTGAATAAGTTTTAGTTCTAGTTTGTGTCTTTTAGCACTGAGCTGCTTCCTGCAGCTGACTGCCAGCATGACCCATGAGGTGGTCCAGTGCCACAGAAAGTTCCAGCACCCTGAGGGCGATCATTTCACCCTCATAAATATCTACAATGCCTTCAAAGAAAGCCAAAAGAACCATGGTATGGTTTCATCCATCTATAGCTATCTGTAGCAATGGTTGTATTAAACACTCAAATGACGGAACTTATTAAAATAAACATTGATTCTTAGGAAGTGTCTAAACTTATTGTCTTTATGTTTTTTAGGTTTGAGTGTTGAAAAGTGGTGCCAGGATTATTCTCTGGATCATTCTGCTCTTATGATGGCCGGCACCATCAGAACAGAGCTGACCGACACCCTGAACCGGATTGAGCTTCCCATTTCTGAACCCTCCTTTGGAACCAAAACAAATGCCAACAACATCAAACGAGCTCTGCTCGCTGGATTCTTCATGCAGGTAGAAAGACTAGATATTTCTTATTTAGTTCTTCAGTTGTTATGAAGTTTTGTAAAATGTTTTTTTTTTTCTTGGTAGATTGCTCGAGATGTGGACGGATCAGGAAACTACTTCATTCTGACGCACAAGCACATGGCCCAGATGGACCCGCTCTCTGTCTACGGAGCTCAGTCCTACAAGCTGGGACTGCCGGAGTGGGTCGTGTTCAACGACTACACCCTGTCAAAAAACAACTGCATGAAAATTGTCTCTGAAATTTCCCCTCAAGTGTGAGTTTCTTCCTCATCTCTAGCAGGTGTCTGCAAGCAGATTACAAGTATTTTAATGTGGCTCATGTTTCTAATTAATCTGAACTCCTTTTATTAATTCTAAACTGTTTAAGCCTCTTAATTATATTGTTTTTATATGAAGTAATTACTTTTATTTGGGCTCTGTTTCAGGTTCATTCAAATGGCACCGCTGTACTTCTTCTACAATCTGCCCCCTAGTGAGAGCAAAGACATACTGCAAGACCTGTTGGACCCTGAGGGATCCAGAAGTTGCAGAAAGAAACAAACAATTAGCAGCGATGCAGCAGAGCTGGAGACTAATGACAGATGTGTGATCCAGTGAGCTGAAACACAAACTACAAGGCTTGTAAAATATGTGTAGTCAATTTACCATGTGGCTTAAGTTTTTATGATTGACATTTAAAACATTTTCAGATGACAGATTTAAGTGATCTGATAAATTATAAATGGTATTAGTTGTGCTCTATAAGCATTTATTCATAAATGTCCTTTTTTAACTTGATGCAGGACTTTTTTTAAAGGTGGAAAACCAGGATCAACTTCCTGTCAAAGGTTAAGATTGTCTAGCACTTTAACTCGTAGCTTGTGTACTTGTCTCACTTTTTAGTTTCTGATGCAACAGTGTCGTTTTATTGTCCTTGTACCTTTAAATTAATGTTGAAACCTAGAATTGAGACTATAATCCTTCTATTGGGTGTACAAGATTTACAAATGCTTAAAGTATTCAAAAATACATTTCCCAATCATATCAGATAGTTTACATCTTTAGAATGGGATTATCCAGGATCTAACCACTTTAAAAAACTTTTATTTTATAATTTTTATAAATAAAATGCATTTAAAAAATCTGACCTTCATTCAAGAAAAACTGTGTTCAAACTCAGCGTTTTGACATGTTTTTAATCTGAGTGGACACCAAAGTTTATAAAAGCCAGCCTAAATCTGTAAACCTACTTTTATTGACAAATATACACTGCTGTATTTTATGTTTTTAATTATGAGCTGATGAATTGTAGTAAAAGAAACCTACAATTAAATAAAACTGTATCTGATGAAAGTAAACTTGTTTTAGATCAATCTTGAACTGTTCCCATGAGGCTGCAGGTCTTCACTAAGTTCACGACTCAGACGGTTAGGTATTCCTTCAGTTTGTCCATAATGGCAGGCATTGTGTCCGCGGGGATCAGCATCACTGTTCTGAAAGGCTTCATGGGTACGTCGTCAAACGACCACCTGCCGCTCAAGCAAGAATCTGCATCTTCCTGGACCGAGTAGTGGAACTTTATGATGGCTTGCTGCAACAACAAAGTAAAAAATATATATATTAATAAAAACTCCCCTGTACATGACTAAATGTTGAAATCTGAAACTGGATTCACCTCGTAAAAGAACTCCTCCTCTGCGTTGACGAACATGTACTCCTCTTTAGGAGCTCCTCCTCTGGCTGGGACGTTTTTGGTTGCCTCTCTGCAGGTTTTGCTGATCATCAAGCAGTAGTGACACCTCCCACTGGGCTTATTGGTTCTCTGAGCTTCAGCCATTTCTTTCCTAAAGCACAAAATTAATTTTTTCTAACATTAAAGGGCAGAACAAAACATGGCATTAATCTTAAAATGTGTTTATTCAGCTGTTATATTTATGTTAACTATTATATCAATAATTCAAGCAGTTTAAAAACCCTGTAGTGCTATTTGCTTCTGCCTTTCTTATACCATTATTTGTATGTCTGTGCTAAGTATCCATCTATCTAGGCTAAATACCTGAAACAATCACTGCAGTATTTTTCTAGAGGAAGTTCTAATTCTTTTAATTTAATCAAGTGATTATTTGTCAAGCAGTGAATATAAGTGGATTAAAGTATGTACAGGTGGCACCTACTGGAGCTGTTTATGCAGAGGGAGGGCGATCTGTGGAGGTACGTTGATGAAGCGCTCGCTCAGCAGAAGCCCCACAGGCTTGCTTGTGTCACTGAAGATCTTCTCCAGCTGCTCTGTCACACTGTGTGGAGCGTTCTTCTCACACTGATTTAACACCAGCTCCTTGATTTCCTCCACACATTGCACACCCTGCAACAAAACAAACAAACAAAAAAAAAACCCAACAAGCTTTAGATTTAATTCAAAATGCACATATTTAACCATTATATATATTCAGATGTTACCTTTCTTTCTGTGAGATTGAGCATGGTGATGAATCCAAACACTTCATTTGGGTCATCATCATCGCTGTCCTCTGGAACGTCAGCTTGCTGTAACCAAACAGAGGTACGGATTGAAAACAAGCTGAAATGTGTTGATTAAAAATGTTTGAGACTTGAATAAACTTGAGTGGCTAACCTTGATGACACTTCCAACGTGGTTCTGCTGGATAATGAGGTCTGTCATCTCTGATGTGTCTACATGAGCCTTCAGAAAAAGCTGTGTCCAAACAATAAAACACATCAGTGGCTGTCGTCCTGTCAATCAATGAGGCCATAACAAATAAAGCTCCACACCTGCTGTAACAACTTCTTAATACCACTGAAGTCAATTTCTGAAACTGCATGTGCTTCAAAATCCACTACGACCTCCTGAAAACAAAAAATAATTAAAAATTAATTGTTGACCCCCCCCCCCCC